>CAUYLG010058211.1:0-37471 GCA_963573385.1 Cacajao melanocephalus
AGCCTGGCCAACATGGTGAAACCCCATCTCTACAGAAATACAAAAAAATTAGCCGAGCAGGGTGGTGCACACCTGTAATCCTAGCTACTCGGGAGGTGAAGGCAGGAGAATCGCTTGAACCCAGGAGGCAGAGGTTGCAATGAGCTGAGGTTGTGCCGTCGCACTCCAGCCTGGATGACAGAGCAAGACTTCATCTCAAAAAAAAAAAGAAAAGAAAAGAAAAAGAAGAAATGTGGATATCCAGTCCTCCAGGAGTTCCCCAGAGGGGACAGTCGGTCTGCCTGGCATGCCACCAAGGGCTTCCTCACACTGGTCAAATGAAGTCCCCAGGTTGTATGTGTTTTTTGTCTTACTCGAAATACCTTTCAGCAAGGAAAATGGGTCTAGAGCTTGCTACCATTGTGTCCATCTGGCAGCCACATCGTTGGTGGCAGTACCCACTCACTGAGCCCTGGCAGTCCAGGACCTGAGCCCAGGATGTGGACTGCCTTATTTACTTCTCTCGACCTGTGAGGGAGGGAATACGAGCTCCCTTTTACCGATGAGAAACTAGAGACCTGGAGAAGTTAAGCGAACTGCCCCAGGTCCGACAGCTAAGACAAGGCGGGGCTGGGGCCTGAACCCAGCAATCTGAGGTCAGAATCACTCTTAGCCACCATTATGTGACTGTTGGGAGTACTGCGACCGTGAGGAAAACAGGAGTCCTGGACACAGAACCCTGTGTGGCCTGTGGAGCCTGCCAAGATTGACCTCTTTCTAACTCCCACTATCTTAGACACTGAAAGGACGTTCTGTTGGTGATTACTGGAATCTGGGTGCCATGGAAGGAGGATGCCCCATTTTTGCTGTTTGAGCACTGGGCTGAGAGGGCCCTTAGTCTTTAAATGCCCAGACCTGATCTGAATCCTTTGTATTATGTTCAAAGCATTAAGCCTTCACCTGAGATGTTTTAGCTTCAGCCTCTTGCTGGTCCCGGCATTTGGCACACAAGAGGCTGCACAGTGCTGAGCGGCCCCATGGTCCAGGCTGCCCAGGCCTCGGTCCTCTACCGCCTGCCCAGGCCTCGGTCCTCTACCGCCTGCCCATGCAGGCTTATCGCAGGCTCCCTCACTGGTTTGAGTGTCCAACCCCAGAGAAAAGTCCCAAACGCTGGCCTTGGCCCTGCCGGGTTCACAGCCAAGCCCTGTGCTACCCTCTTGCCTCCCAGGACCGCACCTGTGAAATCGTTGAAGACACAGAATCCAGCCGAATGGTTAAGAAGATGAAGAAGCGCATCTGCCTCGTCCTGGACTGCCTCTGTGCTCACGACTTCAGCGACAAGACCGCTGACCTTATCAACCTACAGCACTATGTCATCAAGGAGAAGAGGCTCAGCGAGCGGGAGACTGTGGTCATTTTCTACGACGTGGTCCGTGTGGTGGAGGCACTGCACCAGGTGAGGCCACGCTCTGCTGCCATGCCTTCTGGCCACAGGAAGCCACCTTTCTTGCTGCTGAGCAGAAGGCAGCTCTGTCCTGTCCATCCAGGTGTGCCTTATAGCTGGGGGTGTCCAGAAGAAGAGTGGCTGAATGGCAGGTGCACAGGGTGAGGCACAGTGCCAACCTGGAGGCCGCCTTCCTGGTGAGGGCTGACCCACAGCCCAGCAGAACCCATGTGTAATTCCCCATCAGTTAAGAGGCCCGGTGTCCCCCATGTAGTGACGACAGTGAGATACCCACCCAAGCAACTACAGCACGTCTGAGCTTTCTGTAGGATTAGAGGGTCAGGCACCCGAGACAAAGGGTACGAGAGCCTGAGCCTCATTCCCAGTGCACTGCTTCCGTGGGCCTCTCCTGTGGTACTTAGTCACAAAGCCATGACAGCTCCTCTGTGAGCCCCAGATCCATCCTGTCCGTGGGGTGTCTGATGGAGGGAAAGAAGCAAGTGGCTTTCCCCGCCAGCTGTGGCCCTGAGGGGAGAAAGAGCTGGAGAAGCTGCCGCAGATGGCGAGACACTGACTAGGTGCACATTCATTCCCCATCCAGACGCGTGGGTGATGAGGACTTGGAACTGTCCTGATCTGCCTGTGGTTGGAGCCTAGAGAGACACACCTCCCAGAATTTGTCCTGCCTTCTTGAACACCTGGAGAGCCCCCTCTTACAGGGTGGGCCCTGACCCCACCTCTCACAGTGACAGTATAAACCATACGCCCATTATTTTGCAGAAAAACATCGTGCACAGAGACCTGAAGCTGGGGAACATGGTGCTCAACAAGAGGTAAGATCCCCGTTTCTTCATCCCTACTGTTACCCTGGGGCTGGGGCAGGCTACACACGGCAGCTAGCCAGTGCCCTGCAGTGTCCCCATGGGGATTCCGACTCAAAACAACCCACTTCCTCCAGGAATCCCAGGGCTCAGGGGATGGGATGAATGTGGGAATTTGGGGCTTGCTGAGACTGGGAGTTTTGAGCCACAGAAAGGGGGCTCTGGGAAGAACTTTAGATCTCCTCCCTTGTCCATTTATTTGTCATGCCTGGCTCTTAGTGAGCACTCAGTAAATGACTATAAAAACAGACCAAATGGCCAGGCGCAGTGGCTCCCACCTGGAATCCCTGCACTTTGGGAGGCTGAGGCAGGAAGGTCACTTAAGCCCAGGAGTTTGAGACAGGCTGGGCAATGTAGTCAAGACCCCATCTCTACAAAAATAATTTTTTTTAATGGACAAATGGGGTGAAGGAATGAGCAAAATGAGGTCTTGCTGTAGGTCAGTTTCCTCAGGAAACTGTGAGGTTTCCGTGCAGGAGGTTTACTGTGGAGTGCTCTCGGGGTGACGGGGTGGAATTAGGCAGAGGGAGAAGCTGAACCACAGGGAAGTCCCAGCAGGGCCTCAGCCTGAAAAGCTCAAGAGTGGGATGGCCCTGCAGATGTCCCTGCATGGCCTTTGTGCCCCAACAGCAGTCACTGAATGTCTGCTCTCCATAGGGAGGGGCATTCCCTTGGGCAGGGCAGCTTCTTTTAGCTAAGAGGGCTTCCTGGAGAGGGATGCAGCTATGAGTGCTTACCTGTAAAATGCGGCCAGCTCTCTTAGCAGTGGGAGAGCACATGCTTTAGACTTGGAGGGGTTCTGGCGGCCCACCCCAGCATTGTCGGGTGAACCAGCAGCAGAGGGAGACCAAGCGCGGCCCTGGTTTCAGGTTGACATCCCACCTCGACAGAGGGTTCTGGGCCTCTTTGGAATGATCTGGGACAGTACTACCACTGTCTCACCATGTTAGAGGGACCACCAACCACATAGGAGCCCAGGACCAGCAGGAAATGGGCCCATGCTGTGGGCTACCACGATCCTTGAAATGCAGGGCTGAGAAGGGCGCACCTCCCCCTCCACCGCCCCGCGCCCAGCCATTCTTCCTGAGCCTCCCTCCCTCACCTCTCACCTCAGTGTTGAGCTGGTTGGAGGGCTCACAGAGGCAGCCTGAATCTCACAGCAGATGTGTTGTGGGTGGTTCATTCCATGATGTGGCCAGCCCAGCCCAGGGGGGGTCCTGGGCCCACTGTCCTTTAACGGGGCCAAAGCCACAGAGGCCAGAGGAAAAGAAACTGCCTGGAGGTTGGCCTCCAGGGAGGGGGGCCATTGCCTTGTGCCCTGTCTCGACTGATGGGGAATTACTGCTGGGGGCTCCACACCCCACAGCTCCAGCCTGAGAGGCCATTGGGAGGATGCTGTGCACCTCAGCGGCTAAGCCTTCCCATCCTTCTACTAGCACCGCCTGGTGCCTGGGCTGCAGACAGAAACTCTCAGCAGCTGTCACTACCCTCCGGAGCCCACCGTCTGATGGGGTACTAACCAGAAGATGGTACCACGTGTGGAGGACCAGCGTGCAGAGGGCAAGGGTCATGTGGAGGGGACAGTGGCTGCCACCTAAGTTGATTTGTGAAGAATGAGTTGGGATTTGCCAGGCCTAGAAAGTGAAGTGATGAGAACCTTGCCCTACCATGCTCTGCAGGGTGAAGGGAGGGAGACAGGAAATTCCAGAGCTGCTTGAACCCTGGACTGGCTGAGTGAGTGAGTTAGGAGGACGGAAGTAGCACTGACATGGGGGTCAGACCTGGCTCACTTCCCAGGGCTGCCTCTTAATTATCTTGGGGACTGTGAGAGTGTATTCATTTGGTTACTTATTAATTGATTGAATTCATATATTGAGGTGTACCAAGCACTTTTCTGAGCTTCCATTTCCTCATCTGTGAAAGTGAAGGTAATCTTGCCTTTCTGAGAAGATTGACCTGAGATGCAAATAAATGGGTGTGAGGCTACCTAATATGATGGGGTTTGGTGCGTCACAAGCACACCCCAGTGCTAATCTAGCCAGGACTGGAGAGCGTGTGGCTGAGAGACAGGAGAACGGGAGCCCATCTCTCACCTCGTTCAGTTGAGGGTTGACCTGAAGGAGCTCCAACCCCTTCCCACCCATCGTGCCAGGCCGTAACTCCACCGGGACAGCAGGCAGACCAGCTGGAGGCCTTCTCAGCAGAGCAGAGAGCTCCCAAGGAGCAGATGGGGGGAAGTGTTGGCAAGGCAGCAGCAACGGCGAGTTCATCGCTTGGATGTAAAAGGGCCGAGTTTGAAATCCTGCTCGGGGTTATGTGAGGTGCTGTGGGCTCTTTCTGCTTCCTCCTTTCTTTTTGGTAGGCCAGCAACAAACTAAGTTCCTAGAAAAGGAGAAAAACACTGGCAGCCCAGAGGCCATAGCTCACATGTGACTCACTCAAGCTGGTCCTACTGACGCACGTCCCTCCGTCTGTCCCGCTCTGCCCTTGCCCCCTCCTGTCAGGACCAGACTAGGGGGTCTGGGACTCCAGGGAGCTGTGCACCTCCCGCTTGGGTGGTGGTGGCAGGGCAGGGGAGTGTTGCCAAACCTCAGGAGGCCTTGGAGCTGCCCGTGCCACATCCTGTGGAGAGACTCCAGTGCGCCCGCCACTCAGCCCTGCAGAGCCTCAGCTGTGCCTGCCCTGGCAGAGGGCGGGAAAGTCCCACCAGCGATGTTGAGTTGAAATTCAGCCACACTGGCATGTGTCCTCCAGGGCCTGTTGTCACACCATGGCTCTCTCCCCTACTGCCTTCAAGACAGGGTCTTTCTCACCAGATGTGCCAACCATCAAGGTGAGAGGACAACACCAGCTCCTGTTTGCCAGGCACTGGACTAAGTGCCCTCCAGGAGATTAACTTATCTTGCTGAGTCCTAGCCCAGTTCTGGAGTTTGGTGCTGGGATTTCACTGTTGTAAGATGAGGAAATTGAGGTTTAGCAAGAGATGTACAGAGCAAGGAAGTGGCAGAGCCAGGACTGGGAACCTGACTCCCAAGCCCACCGTACTCTCGCCTGAGCTGTCGTCCTCGCAGCGTCTTGAGCCTCAGAAACCCATAGGATACCTTTGCAGTTTCCGCGGCCATCTCTGACCAGGGGAGAAAGCCCGCAGTACCTCTGCTCTGTGGGAACCTTCTGGACAAGAGGCCTGAGCGGTCCCATATTCAGGGCAATGGTACCGGAGGATCAGAACTAGAGCAATCCTCTCCTTGACATGCACGTGGCCCTTCACAGTGACCCTTCACTTGTGATCTCAGGCTCTAGCCGCCCACAGGCCACCAGTCAGATTCCTATGGCAGCTGACAGGGCAGGCCTGTGTGGGCGCTAGAGTTGGCGTTTCCATGGGGAATGCAGAGGACAGACTGGCCTTTGTTTTGCATCAAGCCCTTTGCCAGCAGAATTCCCCAAGATCACCACGGGCTCTCGGAGCCTCCTGGTCACAGCTCCTGGGGAAATCCACCGGCAGCCACACATGCCCTGTGCCTCTGAGAGATGGTTGCAGGGAGAGGCCGCCCAAGGCCCCATGGAGCTTTCCCTCCTGCTGTCCTCCCAGCTTTTCCCCCGAGCTTCTCCCAGCCAGCCAACACAGGAGCGTGGCCATTGGGTGGAGAGGCGCCCTTCCTCACTGCCTGCCCCAGCGGGCCAGGAAGGCTTTCCCAGGCCTCGTAGACTGGGCCTACCCACCCTCCCAGCCCCTGCTGTGGTGTAAGGGTCCTCTCGGGCCACTTGCTTTTGTCCACATTGGAGCGTTCTTGAAAGGATCAGAGCCCAAAGCTGCCCCGCCCCACGCCTTTCAGAGGGAGAGTCTGTGATGTTCTAGCCAGGGCAGAGTTGCAAGTCCAAGGTAAGGGATGAGTCAGCTTTGATGGAACAGAAGGAAAAGTCATTCAGGGCCTAGGCCCCTGCCCAGGGACACAGCTGGGCATAAGGCAGCTGTCAGTTGTGTGTGCAGCTCCGCGGCCCCACAGACCTGGGCTCGGATCCTGCTCTCTGCTCAGCAGCTGTGTGACCTTGGCCAAGTCCTTTCACTTCCCTGTGCCTTTGGTGTATCATCTGAAACAGGAGCGTGAGAACATCCCTCGCTGGCCAGTCAGTTTCTTCCTCTGCATTGGTTGCGGGGCCAAGTGAGACAGTAAGCTGACATACTCAGTGGTGCAGAGGTGGCTCGCGGCCAGCCCTTGGGTCACCTTCCAAGGTGGAGTCACTGACCTCTGCAGGACTTCTTTTTCTCATGTGTGAACAAGGAAATGGAAGGAAATCTCTGGAAGTTGTTCTAAGCTCTAAGCTGTACCCTGAGATTCAGCCAGGGCAGCAGGTCTAGGGATGGCCCGTGCAATCCTCAGGTGCCTGGGAGAGAAGCCAGTCCCTGCTGGGACAGCTCGGCTGGTGGCCAGAAAAGGCTAAGACCTGATTCCTCTGCTCCCTGGAGAGGTGGTGGGGGGCGGCTGCTTCACCCTCTGACGAGACGCCCACCTCCTACCGTTGAGGATGGGAGTGGGCCCAGCAAGGTGTGTCCTGCCCGCATGTCGTGTGCCTGTTGCTATAGAGGCTTGTTCACTCTGTCTCCCACTCCCAGGACACATCGGATAACCATCACCAACTTCTGCCTCGGGAAGCATCTGGTGAGCGAGGGGGACCTGCTGAAGGACCAGAGGGGGAGCCCTGCCTACATCAGTCCCGACGTGCTCAGCGGTACGTGTGTGTGTCAAACAGTGGGCCTCCGAGCTCCATACAGCCAGGCTCTGACAGTCCGCTCAGCAAATCTGTGGGCAGGCCCTGGGCTAGGTGCTGGGGCTTCCCTGGGGGCCCAGACCAGTCCTGTCCCTCCCCGTACAAAATGTTGGGTCCGTTGGAGGAGGAAGATGTAACGGTAACAAGAATGCATGTTTAATTACTGTGAGATGAGTACTAGGAAGGAATGGAATTGCTGTGAGAGTGAATGAAGGGCATTTGGAGGACTTTCCCCAGGAGGTGACAGTTGGGCTGGGATCTTAAGGGGAACTAGGAATTCCCTGGGTGTTTGTGACTGGGCTGAGGCCAAGGGTCCGAGAGGTGGCACAGCACCACGTTGGAGCAATTGCAAGCTGCTCTCAGAAAATCAGCCTGGTTCACGGGGAGGCCAGAGAGGTGTGCAGGGCCAGGCCAGGCAAGGCCTGCTGTAGGCCTCACTGAGAGACGTCGCTCTTCAACTCGCAAAGTTACTGCCCACCGATCTGATTTCCAAGTTCCAGACGTTGTGCTGAGCGTGACTCGCCTTATTTGTTTAAACCACACAGGTACTCTGCGAGGTCAGTATCTTAAGTTCCTTTTTCACAGATGAGGTAATTGAGGCTCAGAGAGATGACATCTCTTGTCCAAAGTCATAGCTAATAAATAATAAACCGGAAAATGGAGGGCAGTCCCAGGGCCACCTCCCACTAAAGCCCGTGCTCCAGCTCTTTCGCCATACACTCTGTTGCTTTCCCTTTCCCCCTTGTCCTTCACCAAATTGGGGTCTCCCTAGCCCCAGTCCCTTAGGGAATTGGGGCCTACAGCTCCCATCCCTCCAACATGGAGAACTTGGGGGTGGTCTCCAGGGTCCCTCATCCCCACCCCACACACAAGGGCGCCCTTTCCATGTACTGGCAGAGCCACCCTCGCCCAGGGCATCACACGCATCCTGGTGAGCAGGCTGCTGTAATACAGCACTTGCAGCTCCATCGGAGGCTCCCCTAGCTACCGCCTCTGCTGCAGAGCTAGGCCTGTCCCCAGGGCTGCCCGTGTGCAGAAGACAGTAGCACCACTCCTCAGACCTGGGGGTTTTGGTTTAAGTCACCACAGCCTCTGCTAGAGGGATCTGGCGGCCAGGGGTATACCCTAACTCCCTGCGCACCACCCACGTGGCCCAGCGCAGCCTGGCACCCTCCACACCTTTGGGGAAAGCATCCCTTTAGGAGATGGAGCCAGGCTCCTCCCTCTGCCCAGCCTGTGAGGGGGCTGTGCCTGTCTGCAGGGCTGGGACTGGCGGCTGGCCCTGATTGGGACTCCTTTCTCGCAGCACCAGGCTAGAGTGGCCTCCATGTGCAGTCTGAGGCTCTGTGGCCCTCCCTGCTGGTGCCAGCAGCTTCTCCTTCTGGATTTTCCAGACTCGTGCCAGTCTTGGAAGATGAAACAAAGGGAGCTGACTGAATCAGAGAGAGTCCTCAGCTGGGAGACCAGAGACCTGGGTTCTCATTCGGGCCTTGCTGTTGAACCAGCTGTGTGGTCATGGCCTCCAGTCTCTTTCTGACTTCAGCCTCCTCCCTCCTGGGTTAGAAGCTGAAGTACCAGCCCTACCATGTGGGTTTCAGGCTCAGGTCTGCCCTTTCATTTATTCTCCATGTGCCCAGCATAGGCATGGGCCATGGAACTGTGAAAAGGCAGACCTGGTCTGGCCCTCAAGGAGGTGATAGTCTGGCTAATAACCGTGTGACTTTGGGGGAGTTACAGACCTCTCTGGGCGTCCGTTTTCTCATCTATAAAATAGGGATAGCAGTAGAACCTACTTCAGTGAGTCCCTGAGGGATTAAATAATGTCCTTCACCTAATGTCTGGCATGATCATTACTGAAAGGGAAACTTCAGGTACAGTATCCCCTCAGAAGCCAAAGCTCAGGGAAGGTCGCCAGGTCGGGCTCCCTGTGAGCTTGTCTGTGGAGGGGCCGTTCATCCCCTAGGTCAGGGCAGAGGCTCGGGCTGAGGGAACCCCACACGAGTCCTGGAAGCAGATCCCTCCCACCTAAGCCAGCAGGACAGCTCAGCTCAGCAGGAAGCATCTTCCAGACACAGAAGAAGAGCCAGCGCCTTTTTTTTTTTTTTTTTTTTTTGATAAGGTGTCTTGCAGTGTCGCCCATGCTGGAGTGCAGTGGTACATTCTTGGCTTACCACAACCTCCGCCTCCCGGGTTCAAGCGATTCTTCTGCCTCAGCCTCCTGAGTTGATGGGATTACAGGCACATGCCACCACCACGCCTGGCTAGTAGAGACAGGGTTTCACCATGTTGGCCAGGCTGGTCTTGAACTCCTGGCCTCATGATCTGCCCGCCTCGGCCTCCCAAAGTGCTGGGATTGCAGGTGTGAGCCACTGTGCCCGGCCACCTTTTTTGGAGCCATACAGAGCTAGAATGGTGGCACAAGTAATAGATTCTGTACTGGCGACCTCACTTGGTGGAGCAAGGTCTAGGGAAAGGGGGCTGTCCTCGAGTCAGCCATGGGGACAGCCACACAGTCACCCCAGCTGCTCCTTGGCACCAGGGGCTGGAAAGAGCCAAGGATGACACAGCCTGGGAAGAGCTAGGGAGAAGCTCATCTTCCACAGAACTACATGCTGTACCAGCCAGGGCAGATACTTATTCCCCACAGCCGCCCCTGTGGTAGGCGGCAGTGCCATCCTGAAGGTGCCATGGTACCTTCCGAGGACGCGGGTTAAGGCCTGTTATGGCACTGCCATGCACACGTACACCCTCTCACATTTAAGCTGCTTGCCCTTCACTGGGCCCTGGGCGCCCAGGGAGATGACGCTAGAGTGTCTGGCAGCATCTATTCCACGCTCACGGAGAACTGAGTTGTGTTCTGGGAACCAGGCTGCCGCAGCCTGCTGCTGTACCAGAGAATGCATCGCAGGGAGTGGGCAGGCCAAGGGCTTTCAAACGCTCTAGTGGTCCTCAATATTTTGCATTTGGGGAAGTGGGTCAGGCAATGGCTGGCACATGGGAGGGGCTATATTGCTGCTGGGTGTGTGGGCAGGTAGTCCTGAAAGCAGGTGAGCAGCAGGGCCTGCATGGCCAGATGTGGGCCCACTAACCAGCCGTGTGGCCCTGGACAGAGCAGATCACTGGGCCTCAGTATCCTTGAGCTGTGGAGCAGTTAGTGAACTAAAAGCGTTTTGTTTTTGTTTTTGTTTTTAATAAAGACGGGGTTTCACCATGTTGGCCAGGATGGTCTCAATCTCTTGACCTCATGATCTGCCCGCCTCAGCCTCCCAAAGTGCTAGGATTACAGGTGTGAGCCAGAACTAAAAGTGTTTCTTCCAGTACCGTCCTAAAGCAGGTGCTCAGTTAGAGGTCTGCTCCCTTCCACTTTACAGATGAGGAAACTTGCACAGAGAGGGTAATTAAGTGGACATTCCTTCATTTAGCAAATACTTGAGTCCGTGCTGGGCACAGCAGGGAGGCATCTGCACCTGAGAACTTCCCTTCTATCGGGGAGATGGGAGTCACAAGTAGACAAAGGAGGGGACCCTGCAAGTGGTCGCCTGGGCTGTGAAGGAGGCAGAGGGGTGTGCGGATGGTGACAGGCAGAGTGCCTGGCTTATCTGAAGCCAGCTAGTTATCTGCTGTGCCACCAACATTCTTGAACCCCCGGTTGTGAGCTCTGTGCTGGGTGCTGGGGCTGCAGACCCAGGCCCGGCTCCCAGGGCCTCGGTGTTTGAACAGGCAGGGCAGGTGCTGTGAGCAGGTGCTGACTGAGCCCTCTCCTCGGGGGTCCTGAGGAACAGGGGAGAGGGGAGCACAGGCAGGAGCTCAGAAGACTGCTCTGGGAGGACCGGAAGTGGGGTGGCAGGTGGAGGGTCCCGGATGGGATTCCAGGCACAGGGCCAGTGGGCTGAGTGTGGTGCGTGTCCGCCCGCAGGCCGGCCGTACCGCGGGAAGCCCAGTGACATGTGGGCCCTGGGCGTGGTGCTCTTCACCATGCTGTACGGCCAGTTCCCTTTCTACGACAGCATCCCGCAGGAGCTCTTCCGCAAGATCAAGGCTGCCGAGTACACCATCCCTGAGTGAGTCCTGCCTCCTGGGGGTGGGGGGCAGCCAGCCTGATGCGCTCAAGGCAGGGAAATGGCACAGTGAGCCTGGGCATCCTGGTCACATACCCAGCACCACCCACTGAGAGCCCCCCTTCCCAACTCACTGCCTCAGGGATGGACGGGTTTCTGAGAACACTGTGTGTCTCATCCGGAAGCTGCTGGTCCTTGATCCCCAGCAGCGCCTGGCCGCCGCCGACGTCTTGGAGGCCCTCAGTGCCATCATTGCATCGTGGTAAGTGGACAGGTGCTGGACCAGGCACAAAGCTATGTCGTCAGGGCCTCTGCTACCCAGAAAAGCAGCTTGCAGTCAGCCTGTTTCTCTGCCAGTTAGAGTCAGATTTCCAGATTCTCTACATGGGCAAGACTGGGAGGGCATACATAGGCAGAGCTGAAGGTTGAGCAATGATGGGCTGCCATGGTTGCCAGGCCATGCCAGCGAGGGATGGGCATTGCCTCACTGAGTTTCACAACCACCTGTAAGGGAGAAATTGTCCCCCTTTATGGGATAAGAAAACTGAGGCATAGAGAACCAGAGTCTCGTGGCAGGAACACAACCCAGGTGTGTCTGACTCCAGCTAAGTCTGGGACCAATGAACCTGGTCTCTCTGGGGCCAGCCTGACCCGTCTGCCTCCCTGCAGGCAGTCCCTGTCATCTCTGAGTGGGCCTTTGCAGGTGGTTCCTGACATCGATGACCAAATGAGCAATGCGGATAGCTCCCAGGAGGTGAGTTGGGGAGGGCAGATGGGCTGTGCATTACCCAGGTCCATGGGATGGGCTTCTGGGGACAGGCAGGGCAAGGGCAGAAGTGGCAGCTCCCCACAGGCCATGGGGCTTCATTGGTCTTCTACCCCAGCCTTGGGGTGGGAAAGGGAGACTTCAGTCTTCAACCGGAGCTGCCTGGGGCCTGCCTTGGGCTTGGTGTAGCAGGAGATCTGTGGCCAGAAAGCCTGTGGGGCTGCTGAGCTCGAGCCAGTGCCCGGGAGGCCCAGGCCGGCCCTCTCAGCTTCCTGCTGCTGCCCAGGTCACATTTCTCTGCCCCTCTGACTCAGAGTTCTCTATCACCCTTCCTGCTTTTCATTTTTCAGATGATTCATTTCTCCCTGTTTCTCTCCTCCCCATTCCCTGCACTGGAGAAAGTGTTGGGCCCAGGGTGGGGGCAGAGACTTGGGCACCAGGCAGCAGTGGGCAGGTGATCTTAGGGTGCCCCCTGGAGGGCAGGGCTTGGCCTAGCCACAGGGTTGCTGGGTCCTGGATATTGGAATGACCTTCCCTGCCTGGGAGAGCCTCCCAGAGCCGCCTGGCCTCTGAGGAAGGAGAGTTACAGTCTCTACCCACCGCCAGCTCCCACCTTTTCTGGGCTATTCAGCTAAAGTCATCATCACTAGCCCGCAGTGAGTGCCTACCCCGAGGGCACCTTATTCAGTCCTCACTGCGGGCCTGCATGGCCTGTGTTCTTAGCCCCATGTTACAGAAGAGGAAAGTGAGGGGTCGAGAGGTAAGGACTTTCCCGAAGTCACACAGCTTAGAAGTAGTGGAGCTGAGCCTTGACCCTAAGTCTGATCCCGAAGCCCTGCTGTCCTCTGTGATGACTGGCACGGGGACACCACTTCAGCTTCTGTTACCATCTGCCTGGACCACCCCAAGGAGCTCAGCGTGGGGCCTGGTGTACGTGGCTCCCCCAGGTGCTGAGCCCTCAGCCTAGGGCTCGCTCGTAGCTCTTGACATGCACTGGCTGCCTCACGGCTCAGAGAACCTTTGTGAGGGGCCAGACAGCTAAGGCTTCTGAGGTAGTGACTTCTCCGGTAGCCAGCGAATTGCGAAGCGTGGCACTGTGTCAGTCTCAGGTCCGAGGGGCAGCCTGCAAGGCAAGTGTAGGTTGGCTGGAGGGTGTCAGGGACCTACCCTTAGCCCTCACTAGATGAGGCCTGAGGGTGTGGTGCCTGGAAGGGGGAACGCAGGAGCCAGGCTGCTGCACTCATGCCCGCCCTCCCATCTGCTGCATCTTCATCTGGGTTTCTTTTTATCTCGCTCCCACCCTCCTTCCCCTCCCGGCCTCAAAGGCGAAGGTGACTGAGGAGTGCTCCCAGTACGAGTTTGAGAACTACATGCGGCAGCAGCTGCTGCTGGCCGAGGAGAAGAGCTCCATCCACGATGCCCGGAGTTGGGTGCCCAAGCGGCAGTTTGGCAGCGTGCCCCCGGTGCGACGGCTAGGCCACGACGCACAGCCCATGACCTCCTTAGACACGGCCATCCTGGCACAGCGCTACCTGAGGAAATAGCGGCCTCAGCCAGGGCCACCAGCACTGCTGCCACCTCTTCCAGCCCCAGCCAAAGGCCTGGCTGTCAGGGCTGGGCCCTGTAGTGCTGGACTCTCCCGGGCTGCAACAGGGACAGGGCAGGGACAGGGACAGCCCAGGTCACACGTGGGGTCAGCAGAGGTACCACGAAGCTACCTTTCGGAATGATTGCTTGATTGTTTGGTTTTAAAATCTGAGAAGCCTAGATAACTAATCTGCTTTTAATCATGATGTTTTAATCTACCTCTGTCTCTTTAACCATGCTGTCTCTGGACTGAGCGAGAGGGAGGAGGAGGGAGCCTGCTCACTCTGCCCCAGGGCCTTCCCCAGCGGCCACCACCTGACCTGGGGCGCTGCTACCCACAGTCCAAATAAGCTGAAAGTGCAGCTCGCTGCGGGCCCCAGAGCGAGCGTCCCCTCCTTCCCGCTCTCCCAGGCCCCTGCCAGAGCCTCTTTCCGTCCCCCTCCTTCTGATCCAGGCCCCTCAGTCCAAGCTTTGGAAAACCTTCACCTCATCTTAAGCCGAACTCAAATATATTTATTTTTTTACCGTAACCAACGTCTCTCCCATCTCTAGGTGGCTCAGCCCATGGCCACTCCCTGCCCCCAGCCTGGCTGGACAGCAGGGAGTCCACAGCCCACACGTGGGCTCCCTCCTCACCCCCAGGCAGGGAAGGCCCTCCTGCCGGCCCCTGTCCACTTTCAGCCCGCCAGTCCCTCTCTGCTGCCGGTGATGGGAGGCCTTTCTAGACCTGGGTCTTTCTCTCCCGTCTCAGTGGCTTCTCTGAGGTGCTGTACACACGTGTTAACCTTTTCCTTTCTCCATCCTTTCCCGTGGTACCAAGCTTACGTGGACTCCCGATGTGAAGGGCCCAGGGGTCAGGCGGCAGGCCTGGCTGTGAGCGGGGGCCTGCCTGCATGCTTCCCTGCTCCCCACCCTACTCTTGTGTTCAGAGGATGGTGGGGACAACTCCCTGTGCCCTTGCCTCATACTAGATGTGGTGTCTCTCCCAGTAGACCCTAGCCAGGGTCCTCCATGGGCGGTGGGGGACTCGGGAGAATCGTAGGGATTGGGGGACCCTGCATGCCTGGCTTGAGAACAGCCCTGCTGCCCTTTTGAGCCGAGATTTTGAAGTGGATGCCCGTCTTGCCAGAAATGCTGTTCTCACCAGAATGCCCTCCCCTCCCCCTTGCCCTCACTGGACTTGGCCCTGCCTGATGCCAAGCAAAGACCCTTCCCCAGAGGCCTACGCCCCATATGCCCTCAGAGAGGCTGAGTGTCCCCTCCAGGCAGTCACGAGCCCTGAGCTCCTCCTGCCTGGCCCTGCTCCCCAGTGGGGAAGTGACTGTGTTTCCCAGAGTGCAAGCTGCTCTCCTCCCCCCAAAAAGCTGACTCACTGTGAGTGACCTTGGGCAAGTTCCCAAACCTCCTTGTGCCTCAGTTTCCCCATCTGGAAAAAATGGGGCCACCTCTTGCCAGCAGTAGCAGGGCTGCCCACGCCCCTTCCTCCCCATGCCCCATCCAGCACTTGGGCACCTCGCCTCTGCCTAGTGGGCCTGTGGGAGCCCACTGGAGCCCAGCACTTACTCCCCCTGAGCGGCGAGCCCTGTGTCGGTCTCAGCTGTCCAGCACTGAGGGCCAGGGTCTTGTGCCGTGGGGCTGGGGGATGCCCTCTTTTCTATATTTATTTCATAAACGTCTCCCGAGGGAGCGGAAATGCAGTCCGGCCTAGGGCTCCCAGCCCTCGACTGTCCTCCTGTGAGGGCCTGAGGCTGGGCCAGGGCCCAGCACGGCAGCACCCCTGCCCAGCAGCCCACCCGGCCCCTCCAGGCCTGCTGCCCATGCGCGGTCTCTCTCCTCCTTTTCAAAGCAATAGCCGCCGGGTCTGCAAAGCCCTGTCAGACAGACTGGGCCCTTCCAAGGTCAAGCCATGTGTCTGATTACATTTCTGGTGAAGCAAATGAGAGGAGGATGGGTCAGCCCTCACTGGGTGTCACACACTGAGAGAAGTCCTATTGTAAAGAAACAAAACGGAAAAAGTCACAAAAAAGTTTGTATAAAGACATATTTTTGTACTACATGGGGACTCTTCCTGCATGTCAGCAATAAAACTTCCTGATCTGGGACCACTGTGGCCTGCATCTCCTGTGTCCTTGCCCCCCCTGCCTGCGTCTCAGCCCCGACCCAGCCCCATCTCCCTCCAGCCCAGCCAGGTGGTGCAGGATTCCAGCTGGCTTCCTGTAGCTCTGAGTGTGCCTCCTCCCCGCTCCCCGCAGCCAGCAGGTGGCACCTGGCACCTCTGTCTTGGCTAGGGGAGGGGAACCTGAAGTGCCCAGCAGTGGCTTGAGGCCCATGCCCTACCCCCAGCCCATTGCCCAAGTGGGAGCTCCCTGATTGGCTTGGTCCAGCCCCTGACCTTGCAGGCAGGAGGTGCGGAGGCATCCCAGCACCACTGCAGCTGAGGAGTATTGATCCTCTGTTTGCCGAACTCCATCTGGGGCGGGGGAGCCTACCACCCCAGACAGACTGCCCATGTGCCCACATGCCCATCCAGGGCAGCCAGGGAAGGAGGCTTCTCACACACTGAGAGAAGTCCTACTGTAAAGAAACAAGACAAGAAAAGGTCACAAAGTTTGTATAAAGACATTTTTGGCAGGGAGTGGTGGCTCCACCTGTAATCCCAGCACTTTGGGAGGCCGAGGGGGGCGAATCACAAGGTCAGGAGTTCGAGACTAGCCTGGCCAACATGGTGAAACCCTGTCTCTACTAAAAATACAAAAAACAATTAGCTGGGTGCAATGGTGGGTGCCTGTAATCCCATTTACTCGGGAGGTTGAGGCAGGAGAATCACTTGAACCGAGGGGGCAGAAGTTGCAGTGAGCGGAGATCGCACCGCTACACTCCAGCCCGGGTGACAGTGTGAGACTTCAACTCAAAAAAAAAAAAAAAAAAAAAAGACATTTTTGTACTACATGATCTGCTGTGTCTCCAGTATATATATTCTACCAGTGTATTGCTGGTCTCCAGTGTCCCTGGGAGGAGCCAAACTGGACCTATCAAGAGCCAGGCCTCTTCCTGTTCCATCCTCCCCCTCCCTCCCCTCAATAGGAAGCCAAGGGCTTCCTTCCTTCCTTTCTTCTTTCCTTCCTTCCTCTGCTTAAATTTAGACTTTGCAGATTGCACTTCATTCTAGCAATGAAGCTAGAGTCAGGCTGGTCCCTCCCCCGGCATACCACAGCACCCACGCAGACCCACTTCTGTGTCCAGGAGCCCACACCCAGGCCACACAAGGAACAAGATCCGTGCAGGCAGAGCCCCTTCCCAATCAAGGGTACACAGAGCAAGAGGAGCACCTCTCCAAGATGTGAGAAGGCTCTGCTCGTCTGCAGTGCTTCACCTCACAACTCCACACCTGCCCCAGCAGCCAGCTGTCCACAGATTTTGCCCATTACATTTGGCCCATGCCTGGCCCATCCTGGATGCTCTGCTGAGAGGTGCTCCCACACCCAGCCCGCCATTGCCACTCTCAGCTCTGGACCTTGTCTCCTTGTTCAGCCTGTCCCGCTGCCCGTTCAGCCTCTGTTCAGGGCACAGATACCTCCTGGGCACCTACACGTGTCACACTTACATTCAGCAAAACACAAGACAGCAAGTTCCCTGCAGGCAGAGGCTTTGCTTTGCTCACCTTTACCTCCTCAGCACCTGGGTCTGGGCCTGGTACACCCTGGCACTCCTGAACAGTTTGATGTATTGATCTAAACTCCTTGGTTGTGAGTCGGTCAATTTAAAAAGAAAAAAAAAAAAACTTGGATTGCTGCGCTTTCACAGGTTTTTATTGTGAGCCCTGTGACAGCGAAGGAAGAAGAAAGTACCAGAAGGATGGGTGGCACCAGCGCGGTCACACTGACCACTCGCATGCTCCTGAAAGGTCAAACCAAATGAGAACTGAGAAGCTGACATCCCCTTTAGCCACCCTGGTCTCCAGTGTCCCTGGGAAGAGCCAAACGAGCTGTCAAGCTAGCGGAAGTGGGAAAGGGAGTGAAGAGTGGTCTTGGTGGCTGTATTGTTCAGGCTCTAAAGCAAAGTTGGCCTTGACTTTCTCTGTCCCTGCGTCCCTCCTTCCCTCCCTCCCTCTCATCCTTCTCACACCGCATGTCCAATCCACTGCTACTCCTGTCAGCTGGCCCTACCTTCAGAACATGGCCAGAATCTGACCACTTGTCACAGCTCCATGGCGACCACCCTAAGCCCCCATTTCTGGCCTCCTGGTCTCCCACTCTTCCCCACCACAGTCCAGGCACCATGCGGTAGCCAGAGTGAGCCTTTAAAAACCCTGATTGTTCAGCTAAAACTAGGTTCAAAAGAAAAGAATTAAAAAAAAAAACCCCAATAGTGTCCCTTGTCCCTCTTCTGTTTACAACCCTCCGATGGGCTTCCACTTCGTGCTGGAGAAAATCCAAAGCTCTATGTGGCTTATAAAGCTCAACACGGTGAGGCTGCATACCCAGCCACCTCCCCACCTGCCCAGTCCCTCACCCCTCACTCTATTCCTGCTGCTTGGGCCTCCTGATCCTGAACAAGCCACGCATGCTTCCACCGCACAGCCTCTTCACTGGTTATTCTTTCTGGAAGGCTCCTCCCCCAGGTATTTCTGTGGCTCCCTCACTCATTTAGGTGTCTGCTCAAAATGCCACCTCCTCAGAGAGGCCTTCCCTCACCTGTCCACCTGGTCATTTTTTTTTCATTGTGCTCATCACAACCTGACATATATCCAATTATTGCTCACCCCCATCTCCCCAATTCTAACACTGAGCTCCTGAACCAGGGTGGGAATCTTTCCTGTTGTGGCCACTGTGGAGGAAGGGGATGAGGGGACCTGTCATCACAATGACTGGCAGGTACAAGGGTGGTGCCAGGGATGCCAGATAGCCCTTCAAGGAAGGCAGATTCTACATCCTGCACAACATAAGTGAAAGGCTTGTTTTTAATTCCCAGAGCCAAGGCTCTAACTCCATTTTACATATAAACACAGAGTGCATGCTTTCTAGTATACGGATTTTCCAGAAATGCAACTACTGTGTAAAGAGGAGGAAACGTGCACTTCATTGTGTTGAGAACTTTACCAAGAGTTCATCGTTTCAGACCCTGACACCACCACACTCTGGTGTCAGTTTGCACGCACAGCCATGACCTCCCCAGCAATTGGCCACTTCACAAACACATTATCATTACCTTTTATTTCTTATATATTAATAAGGACAAAATAATTGTATGATTTTTAATGAGATGTAAAGGTTGGCATATTAGCTGTAAATTTCATTTCAGGCGCATAAAGGGAGCAATTAGCAAGCATTATGAAAAGGCAGCTTTGGGTCCGAGGGGTAGAGAACCATGGCCTAGCGTCACCCCGTGGAAAGCGGTGGAGAGCATGGCCTCTGAGGTCTAGTCCGGGCCCCACCACCTGCAGCCATGTGATTCCACAGGCACTGCTTCACCTCACTGAGCCTCGCTTCTCTCTTGGCAAACGGGGGCCACGCTACAAACTGCATAGGGTCACTAGGAAGATGGAAGGCTCGGAGCAGGCACAGCATTTGGCAGAGTGCCAGGTGCTGGAAACCGTCCCTGTTAGTGTTTTCTCAGTGTTGTTGCTGTTTTGTTTGTTCTGAGACAGGGTCTTGCTCTGTCATCCAGGCTGGAGTACAGTGGCGTGATCACGGCTCACTGTAGCCTCCATCTCCTGGGCTCAAGTGGTCCTCCTACCTTAGCCTCTTGAGTAGCAGGAACTATAGGTGCACGCTACTGTGTCTAGCTAATTTTTGTAGTTTTCTGTAGAAACAGGATTTCGCCATGTTGCCCGGGCTGGTCTCAAACTCCTGGACTTAAGTGATCTGCCCACCTCAGCCTCCCAGCGTGCTGGGATCACAGGCATGAGCCACCACACCAGGCCTATTGTTGTTCATTTAGCAAATTACTGCCAGTACCCTCTTTCCAGCAGCTATCCTGGGTGCTGGGGGTGTGGGGACACTCAAAGGACTCAGGAGGCCCCCAGTGAGTCCCCGTCCTCCCCCTATCCAAGACCTATCCCCGTGGTGGGGTGAGACCCATGTCAACGGCAGAATAGCCAGGGCCTGCCTTCAGTTTGGCCACTGGAGCCGGGAGCAGAGCCGCGCTTGGGTTTGCACCAGGCCCTGAATATGCTGGCAATCCCAAGCGCCCTCCCATCGGCTCTGGATCTCTCAGCCCCCCCGACCTTCCATCAGGGCCTGTCCTTCCTATGTTTCCTCTTAGGAGCACTCTCCGTGCTTTCCAAGGTGACAAATCTCTAGTCTCACAGGCAGATAGGAGGGCAGAGAAGCAGTCAACAAGCAGGCGGGTGAGCAGACAGCAGGTAAGTCCTGGGCAGACAGGCAGCGAGGAGGTAGGGAGGAGATGGGCGGGTGGATAGTTGGGATGAGAGCCAGTCCAGCAGGTGACAGACCTGCAGAGAGATCCGAAGCAGGTGGCTGCGCAGACCTATGGACAGGCTGGTGGGCTGGGAGCAGCTAGGCAGGGGGCGGGGAGGGCATGTGGACCATGGGACAGCCACACTGGCCAAAGGTTTCAGGCACCTTCCCCAGGGCCTCCAAGAGAATGGCTTCTCAAAACCCCCCAGGGCAAGGCTGCTGCTTCTCTCACCTGGCCTGGCTTGGCCACAGGGGACTGGCTTGCCCCTGGAGAAGACAGCACTCTGGTTAACGGGCGTCCCTCTCCCTGTAGGGACCAGCAACCATCTCAACCCTCATCCTGCTTCACTAGGGCTGAGTCACACCTGACCCACTCCAAACACTTAAGTCACATGCCGACCCAGACACAAACACACTTTAGCCTGCAGGCAAAGATACAGAGAGCTACATGGCACAGAGATGCAAGGAAACAGCTTGACAGAACAGATCCAGACTTTTAGACTGCACAGAGAAGCATGCACGTGGACTCTCAGAGACAGGACAGGTATGTGCCACACGAACTGAGGCACTGAGGCACACAACACACGTGGTCAGACACACACACACCGATATTCCCGTGGATGGCAGACATTAAACATGCTCACGCACTCCCAGCAATCCTGCACATAAATAAGCTACCTGTGCAAACAGTCAGCGACATACATCCCTTGAAGAAATAGGAATACGACCCACAGAAACTCAATATTGCTGACGGTCTTCGAATCTCACCCAAGGCAGTGGACAAATTCTGGCCTTGTCTTTACCTCTCAGCCGGATCACACACAGTTGATCACATCCCTGTTCTGGCCTGGTTCTCCTCCCACTTCACTGGTCTCTCCTTGCTGACTTCACCTCCAGGAGGTGTCCAGGGCTTGAGCTTCAGACCCTTCTCTCTCTGCCCCCTTGCCCCAGGTGGTCGGCCTCCCTCGATCCTGGGGTGGTAAATCCATCTTAAGTGGTGAGGACTCTCAAATATCTTTTCCAGTCAGACTCCTGGGGGCTCCACTTGCCTTGCCAACACCTGCACCCAGATATCTAATGGGCATTCTCAGATCTAACCTATCTACAGTGAAACTGACTCCCCAGAACTGCTTCCCCACGTGGACTTTCCTCAGTGCCCCAGCCCCGGTATCAAGGTGTTCCTCTAAACTCTCTCCCTCACATCCAAGTCCAGGGTAGGAACTCCCTTCGGAACACCACCTGAGTCTGAGCCCTCTCACCCCTCCACCGGCCCCACTCTCACCGCCCTCCCTGCTCCCTTTCTTGCCCACAGTGGCCCACCCTACACTGAACCACCACAGGGATCTTTCCAAAGTGTGTCAGGGGACCATGCCACTACCCTGATCAACGCTCCAGGGGCTGCCTACCACACTTACACGAAAAACCAAGCTCCTGGCTGGGCACCGTAGCTCACACCTGTAATCCCAGCACTTTGGGAGGCCGAGGCAAGTGGATCACCTGAGGTCAGGAGTTCGAGACCAGCCTGACCAACATGGAGAAACCCCATCTCTACTAAAAATGTAAAATTAGCCAGGCGTGGTGGCACATGCCTGTAATCCCAGCTACTCGGGAGGCTGAGGCAGGAGAATCACTTGAACCCGGGAGGCGGAGGTTGTGGTGAGCCGAGATTGCGCCATTGCACTCCAACCTGGGCAACAAGAGCAAAACTCCGTCTCAAAACACCACCACCACCACAAACCAAGCTCCTCAGCAAGGCCAGCAATGCCCTACATGGGCAGCCCCTGCCACTCTCCCTTGCACCCACATACCATCTGCATGGCTCTCTGCCCTTGGAAGGAGGTATCCCGAGCACACTCTTACTCCTGCCCTTGATCCTGCTCAGACACTCGCCCCAGATCCCAGCACGGCTGCCCCTGATTCAGGTCTCACTGTGGATGTCCCTGTGCGAGCCACCCCCAGGTGTTGTCCATCACATTACCCTATCCTGTCATCCCCTGAGCACTTAGAAGCATCTGAGATTATCTTCTATTGTTTCTCCAATTTAGTGTCAGCTCCGAGAGGGCAAGAATTTGTGTCTGTTCTGTTTCTTGTTAAATCCCCATTAGAGCTGTCCTTCAGTATCCTCAGGGGATTGGCTCCATGACCTCCCTTCTGAGGATCCTCAAGTCCCTGATGTAAAATAAAATGGTTCAGTATTACATCCTCCCGTATACTTTAAATCATCTCTTGACTACTTATAATATCTAATATAATGTAACTGCTATGAAAATATACTGCTGGCTAGTGTGATGACTCACGCTTGTAATCCCCGCACTTTGGGAGGCTAAGGTGGGTGGATCACTTGAGCCCAGGAGTTCGAGAGCAGCCTGGGCAACATGGCAAAACCCCATCTCTACAAAAATTAGCCAGGCGTGGTGGTGCATATTGGGGGACCTGTGGTCCCTCCCAGCTACTTGGGAGAATGGGAAGGGAGGATCTCTTGAGCCCAGGAAGTGGAAGCTGTGATGAGTTGAGATAGTACCTTGGTACTCCAGCCTGGGCAACAGAGTAAGACCTTGTCTTAAAGAAAAAAAATATATCTATTGTTTAGGAAATAAAAAGAAAAAAAGGTTGTACATGTTCAGTGCAGATGTAATGTTGGTTTTGAATATTTTTGATCCAAAGTTGTTTAAACCCACAGATTCTGTGGTCTAGACTAGGAAGTACTAGACATATGCAGTGTTTGTTGACCAGTGGCTGCACAGATTGACACACAGACATATCCACCCCCACAATACTAATACACCACATTAATATGCAAATATATGGACGTGGGCAAAAATACCACCACACACTCTCACAGAACAGACTAAACAGTCACACACAAAGACACCCAGGAGTCCCTTTTCCATCCCCATGGGAGTCAGTCCTAGCACTCCCCCACCTAGATCTGCCCTCTACTTGAACCCAGTCTGGGTACTGGGGGAGTAGGGGTCTGCAGCCGGGACAGGCAGAGGGTCACTGGCCCACAGGCCTCAGGCAGCGTCTTCAGCTATGTCTGCAATTTCCTCTCCCCTTTCCTTCCCTCCTCTTCTCGAAGGCTCCCGCCAAGGCAGCCTCCCCCTCATCCTAGCTTCAGCAAGGGAGGGGAGGCCCATGATGGGGGGCCCCGGGGAGACAGGGCAGAAAGAAGCCCCCAGCCACACACACTGATCACACACCACATTGCATGCACAAGCCCAGGTGGGAAATGCGTGTGTGAGCACAGGCATGTTTAGCCTTAGGGTGGGAGGTGGGGAGCGCGATGGGGTGGGAGGGGACAGAATGGGGTGGGATACGACACAAGCCACCACAAGCTGCTTGGTGCACAGGAGCGCAGGAGCTCGCAGGCACAGAGGCCCCGAGCTGGGGTCTGCGAGGCTGCTGGCCGGGGCCTGGCTCAAAGCCGCAGCCCAACAATCATTAACCCTGCGTGACCAGGCCAGAGCTCGGCCAAGGGACACATTCAAGCCTGAGGCCTGGGAGGAGGGGTAGACAGTCCCCTCCCTTCCACGGCCGCGTAGGTCTGGGGAAGAGAAGCGGTCTTCTCCGGATGGGGCCTCCTGGGAGGGGGAGCGGTGGTTTCGAGCTCAGGCTTTAGGGTCAGAGAGCAGCAGGTTCAAATTCTGACGGTTTGGTAAAGTCATTCAATCTCTCCACGACTCCGTTTATTTTACCTGCGAAGTGGGGATAATCGTACCACGTCGCAGGGTTGTCAGGCGGAGTAAGGGAAAGAACCTGCTCAGGGTTTAGCCCCCGACCCGCGCGCAGGCAGAGATCCAGCCTCGCTGTTGTTGTTAGTGGCCTGGGGGCGGGTCCCAGCCGCGGCCTCCCCGGCGGTTTCCTGTGGGGGACGGACGGCCTGCGGGCCAGGCTCTCCCTCCTCCCGGCTGCCCGCTCCTCTCCCCTTCCTCTCCCGGCCCTTTTCCTCCCCTCCTCCCCGCCCGCCCCGCCCCGTCCCGCCCCGTCCCGTCCCGTCCCTCCTCTTTCCTCGGAGGAAACTTTCCGCCGGCTGGTCCCTCGGCCCGTGTCCCGCCCGCGCTGCCGCGGCCTGGGAGCCCAGCGAGGCCGGAGGGGCAGCGGGATCGGAGCGGGCGGGGGCAGGGGCAGCGGGACCCAGTGTATGCGGCCGCGGGACGCGCCAGGGCTGGGCAGCCGGGAAGCGGGGCGCTGACGGTGAGTGGGCCCGGCCCCGGGCCGGTGGGTCCCCGCAGGGCGGCTGGGCGGGGAGGGAGGCGGCTTCCCTTCCCGGAGCCTGGCTGGGGAGTGGAGGAGGCTCCGTGTCCCCATCCTCCATCCTGCCCCGGTACCGCGGAACTCGGTCACCGCTGGGGACCCCACAAGGGGGCGGGGCCTCCCGCAGCGCCCAGCGCTGCTCTCCGGGCTGGAGGGGCGTCCGCGCTCGGGAGAGGGGTTCCACCCGGCAGGCCCTGGGGCCGCTACGAAGTTAGGGAAGCGCTCTCTCCAGGGTGGAACCCGGGAGCTGCCCGCGGAAGGGGTCGGGGTCAGCTCCAGGCTGGGAGGAGGATCTGACTTTGCTGACCTCGCAGGCTGGCCGGGGAGCTGTCCCCCAGAACGGCATGGATGCCCCGCGAAGGGACATGGAGTTGCTCAGCAACAGCCTGGCTGCCTACGCGCACATCCGCGGTGAGGGCGGGCGCCGGAAGACCGGGGGCCTGGACCCTTCCCTGCCCACCATCCCCTTCCCTCCCCAGCGCCTCGCCCGTCCCCTCCGCCCCGCTCCCGCCCCCTTGCCCGCTGGCGGTTCCCTCTTGCCCTTCGAGCAGGGGTTACAGGCCTTGCCCCCACACCTAGAACCTGGGGTCTTTTCCAAGTGGGACGCCCCCCACCCGCCCGGGCCCCTCTGTGACCCCCGCCCTGTGCACCGCAGCCAACCCCGAGAGCTTCGGCCTCTACTTCGTGCTGGGCGTCTGCTTCGGCCTGCTGCTCACCCTCTGCCTGCTCGTCATCAGCATCTCGTGGGCGCCGCGCCCGCGGCCCCGGGGCCCAGCTCAGCGCCGGGACCCCCGCGGCAGCACTCTGGAGCCCGAGGACGACGACGAGGACGAGGAGGACACGGTGACGCGGCTGGGCCCGGACGACACGCTGCCGGGCCCCGAGCTGTCCGCGGAGCCCGACGGGCCCCTCAGCGTCAACGTCTTCACGTCGGCGGAGGAGCTGGAGCGGGCGCAGCGGCTGGAGGAGCGCGAGAGGATCCTGCGGGAGATCTGGCGCACCGGGCAGCCGGACCTGCTGGGCACAGGCACGTTGGGGCCCAGCCCCACGGCCACAGGCGCGGGCACCCTGGGCCGCATGCACTATTACTGATGGGCCCCGGCTCCAGCTGCAAGGCGCTGGGGGTGCCGGACTGCACAGGAGCACAGAGCTGCCCCAGACCTTCGGACTGCCTCGGCCCCTACGGCTCCCTGGTGCTACTGGGCGTGGACCGCCACCCGTTGAGAGGCTCCCTGCCCCAGTCCTGCCAGAAGACCCCGGGGGCGGGGGAGGGGGCAGGATGCAGGGTCCCCACTCCCTCTCTGGGGGACGATGAAGAGGTGAAGTGACCAAATGAAAGAAAGCTGCATTCTCAGTGATTGAGTCTCTCCCTCTGTTACCCCTACCCCCAGGGACCCCCAGGCTCCTGCCACGCCGGGGTCCCACGGCTCAGGCCCCGCTTGACTTCTTTACCCTGGCTGCACCCCACTCACCCGCCTGATGACACAGCACACCTGCCCGGGTTCACTCCACAGCCAGCAGAAGGGCAGAAGCCCACTGGTCTGCACCCAGCCGCACACAGAGCAGTGCACACGCATTCCTTACCGGCAAGCGCATGGGCACACGTCGCCCCGTCCCCACGGTGCCCTGGGTTCATACATTGCAATGACACACACATACCAGGCCCCGGGACCCTGACCTCGAGGCTAAGGTGCTATTAGCCTCGGTGTAACCATGCATGCTTGGGCTGGGCGGTGGACTTCACGTCTGCGCCGAGGTGCATTCAAGCGAGAGGGCAGGAGTCCCTCTGAGCGCACCGGGAGGCCAGCTGGGAGGGGTCCGAGCTCGCGAGAAGGCCCGCCCGGCTCCTCCCCGGCGCACAGCTGGATTCCGGAATCCAGGCCGGGCGACACAGCCCGACCCCGCCGGGGCCCCTCCTGCCCGCCATTTCTCCAGCGCGCGGCTGGCGTCCGAAGGAGACACTCTCCCCCGCCCCTCACCATCCGGTGGATAAAAATAGCCGCGCGCAGGCCTTGGGAACCGTAATGGAAGCCACATGTTGGCCAGATGTGCCCTGCAGAGACCGCCCGGAATGCGGAGGCCCCGCCCCTGCCCCCGCGCAGGCCCCGCCCCCAGCAACCAGACCAAGCCGTGCGAGGCAGAGTTTATACTTTCTCTTGTTTCCCCAAGTCGTGTGCAAGAACGTGGGTGGCCCCAGCCAGGTCGGGCCGCGGTCCCTTCCCAGGCCCGCCCTCAGGAGGTCTGCGTCTGTGCGTGGGTGATGCGCTGGCTCTGGCACTTCTGGGTCCCCTGCATCAGCTGGACCTGGTCGGGAGTGGGATGGAGACTTTGTCAGGGGGCGACCCGCTGCCGGCCCCCTCCCGCCGGGACGCGCGCCTCACCTCCAGCCGCTGGCGCTTCTCCTTCTCACTCTTCAGCTCCTCCCAGAGGTCCGTCAGCTTTTTCCTGCAGGCCGAGGCGGTGGTGAGGGGCTGGGCAGGTGAGGGCTGGGGGGGACCCTCCCTTCCACACCCCGCTGCTGCCCACTCACTCCAGCTGCAACCCCATCAGCTCCAGCGCCCTCCTTAGAGACTCCACCTCGCCCTTCAGCGTCGTTACATCGACTCCCTCCTTCTTGCTTTCCGAGTTTTGTGGGACCAGGGTCGGGAGCGTGAGCGTCTTTTGGGAGTCTGGAGGGGGCTTGATAGGACGTGTTTTTTGGACAAAGACTCCTTCAATAGGGGGTACCTCCTCTTCTGGAGCCACTCCCTCTTTGGGGAGCACCTCTTTTGGGGGTAATTCCTCTTTTGGGGGCACCTCCTCTTTGGAAGCCACTCCCTCTTTGGGAAGCACCTCCTCTCTCAGAGGCCTCTCCTCTTTGGGGGGCACCTCCTCTTCAGGAGTCCTCTGGTCTTTGGAAGGTGCCCCCTCTAGAAAGGTTGTAGCCTCTTCCTGGGTAGGGGCCTTCTCTAGGGCAGGCCTGGATGCTGGCCCAGACTTCAACTCAGCCTGGGGTTGGGAGCTGTCCCCTCTAACTAGGGGATATTTCATCTCTCCCAGGCACCTCTCTGAGGAAGGAGGCTGGAGTGGGGGTGCCGCTGGCATGTGGGCCTTCTCCTGGGATTGAGCCTCTTTGTCTGCAACGGACTTGACCTTCTGCAGGCCTTCCTCCGGACAGAAGTGGTAGCACTGAGTGTCATCGCTGGTGGACACCTCTTCAGAAAGCTCTGGGGTCAAGACCTTTTCTAGGGTGGGGGCCTCATCCCCCGGAGGGGCCATCTTTGGATGAGGGACCTTATCCATAGGTGGGACTTCTGAGGCAGGAGCCTCTTCCATGGAAAAGACCCTTTCTGGAATGGAGGGTTTGTCCACCGTTGGGGTCTTCTCTGGGATGGAGTTCTCCGGGACAGAGGTCTTTTCCTCCAGAGTCATCATCTTCTCTGAGGTGAGGACTTTGTCAGGAGCTGGGATCTTTCTCAAGGTGGAGTTCCCTGGGATAGAGGCCTTATCCCCTGGAATGAGGGTCTTCTCTGGGGCGGGGACTCTGTCAGGAGCTGAGATCTTCTTGGAGCTGGGGGCCTTCTCCACAGCTGGGGGCCTCTCTGGGGTGGTGGTCTTGTCCAGCATGGGAGTTCTCTTCACAGACGGGGCCTTTGCCGGGCTGCTCTGCTCTTCCTCCTGCCGTGATGGGAGGTGAAGTCTCAGCTGAGGCTGAGTCTGGTTCTCCGTGGCCTGGGATGCTTCACCCATGCACACCACAGCTGGGAACCAGCCTCTGCCCAGCACCCCCACTCTCCCATGCCTCCTGCCCCTCACCTGACTGGACACAGAGCGTTGCTGGGGAGTCTGGGTTTTGGATGGCTTTCGGCCAGGGTGGCACGAAGCTCTACTTTGGAAGCCGCCACTGGGGCCTAAGAGAGCAGAACTTCAGGGACCCAAGCCTACTCTGACCCTCCGTCTCCTCCCACCTCTGTCCCTCAGCACATCCACCCCACTCCTGTCGTCCAGGCCTCCCCACACTGGAGGAAGGCAGCCCCTACCTGAGTCTCGGGAGGTGAGCTTCTGACTGTCCCTGCTGGGTGTCCGAGACGTCCTGGAACACATCTTCGTCAGGCCCTGGGCGTGGGGCACAGGGAGGGGCATTTCCTTCTACCCTCCTTCCCCCAACCCCATCCTGCTCCTTACTTGGCTTTGCTAGGCCCAGTGGGGGCTGCTGCTAACTTCTTGACTGTAGGGAGGGATGCTTTGGACATCAACTTTTTTGGTTCCTTAATAGGAGCTGGGAAGAGAGAGGCATGGAGCATTCATCCATCTAACAGTCACTGACCCTGTCTTGTGCTGTGTGCAGGGGACTATGGGCAGGAGATGGCTCTTGG
The DNA here is from genome assembly GCA_963573385.1 of Cacajao melanocephalus. Taxonomy (NCBI): domain Eukaryota; kingdom Metazoa; phylum Chordata; class Mammalia; order Primates; family Pitheciidae; genus Cacajao; species Cacajao melanocephalus. Next base: position 28,511 of record CAUYLG010058211.1, read on the forward strand.
TTGACTCTACCTCCTGGGATGCTAACCACCCTCATGCCTAAGGGAACTGTGCGAGTACCCCAGAGGGACACCTAGCAGAGAGTTGTCAGAGAAGGCTCTGCAGGGGAGATGGCTCATGTCCTGGCAGGTTTTTAATCTATACTTTTCTAAAACCTGTCCCTCTGAGCACCCATGGCTCTTCCCTGGTTCAGATTTCATCTCATTCCTGGACTGTGGCAACAACCTTCCCCCTTTCAGTTGTTCAGTCCACCCTCAGAATTCTTTTTTTTTTTTTTGAGACAGAGTCTCACTCTGTTACCCAGGCTGGAGTGCAAAGGCACGATCTTGGCTCACTACAACCTCCGCCTCCCAGGTTCAAGGGATTCTCCTGCCTCAGCCTCCCAAGTAGCTGGGATTACAGGCACATGCCACTGCGCCCAGCTAATTTTTGTACTTTTAGTAGAGAAGCGGTTTCACTATGTTGGACAGGCTGGTCTTGAACTCCTGACCTCAAGTGATCAGCCTGTTTCGGCCTCCCAAAGTGCTGAGATTACAGGTGTGAGCCAGGCGCCCAGCCCACCCTCAGAATTCTTTATCTTCTCTTTCATTTACTCCCTAAGAGATCTCACCCAGTCTTATGGGTTTAATTATCATCAACAAGTCAATGACTCCCAGATTTTCATCTCTAGCTCATTCTTCCCTGAACTCCAGACTCATAGCCAACTTCCCTTTCAATATTTACAGTTAGAGCACTGATGGGCATCATACACTTAACATATCCCAAACCAATCTCTTGCTTCCCAACCCCCATGGCCCCTTGAATCTACCCCTTCCCCCATGGTCCCCATCTGGCCCATTTACCCACTTGCTTGGATGACATGACTCCCTTTATTTCCTTATGAGGCATATCCAAACCAACAGCAAATCCTGTCCATGCTACTGTCTAAGTATTTCCTGAATCCAGTCACTTGTCACCATCTCCACCACTAACTGCTCTAGATCGGGTCACCAGCACCTTCACGTGGGTTTCAGCTGTACCCACCCCACCCAGTGTGTGTTCTTCCCACAGCAGCCAGACCAAGTTCATGTTCTACTGGGGAAGCATACATAAATAAAAGGAGTAAAATACATAGTGTGTTAGAGAGTTAAGTGTGACTGATTAGGCAGAAGGGCCGGGTGCAGTGGCTCACACCTGTAATCCCAGCACTTTGGGAGGCTGAGGCGGGCGGATCACCTGAAGTCAAGAGTTCAAGACCAGCCTGGGCAACATGGTGAAACCCTGTCTCTACTAAAAATACAAAAATTAGCTGGGTGTGGTGGCGCACACTTGCAGTCCCAGCTACTTGAAGGGCTGAGGCAGGAGAATCGGTTGAACTTGAGAGGCGGAGGTTGCAGTGAGCTCAATCATGCCATTGGACTCCAGCCTGGGCAACAAGAGTGAAACTCTGTCTCCAAAAAAAAGAGAGAGAGACCTGAAGCCAGAAAGGCAAAGGGAGGGCAGCTCTGCTATATAGCTACAAAGCCTGGGGCCTGTGATGTGAAGCCAGGGCCCTGGGCTCTGCTCCCTCAGCTCACCACAGGCCCAAAGCTCAGTACCACATAGCAGTGCCATCTTTCTTCAGGAGGGCTGAAGCGGCCTCTGGTGGGTCGTGTTCTCTGGCTACAGGCAGAAGTAAAAGCAAATTCTTGGCCAGGTGTCATGGCTGATGCCTGTAATCCCACCACTTTGGGAGTCCAAGGCAAGTGGATCCCCTGAGGTCAGGAGTTCGAGACCAGCCTGGCCAACATGGTGAAACCTCATCTCTACTAAAAATACAAAAATTAGTTGGGTGTGGTGGTGTGCACCTGTAATCCCAGTTACTCGGGAGGCTGAAGCACAAGAATCGCTTGAACCCAGGAGGAGGAAGTTGCAGTGAGCTGAGATCACACCACTGGACTCCAGCCTGGGCGATGGAGCGAGACTTCATCTCAGAAAAACAACAGCAGCAGCAGCAGAAGCAAACTCTCGCTGGAAGAAGTCTTATTCTACTAGGGCCTGCAAGAGTTCCACAGATTAAAATCCAACTATCAGCTCATAAACAAAGGTCATAAAACATGCCAGAGGCAGGTCACCAAGAATGGGAGTCAGAAGAGACAACACATAACAGATAGTGGAACTGTCAGGTAGAGAACACCACAGAGCTATGTATAAAATATTAGAAGAAATTCAATTTGTGCATGCGACAAAGGACCATCAGGAATAACCAAGCAGATACGGAAAATTATCAAACAGTAAACGGAACTACTAGAGATGAAAAACAGCATTCTTGAAAAAAACAAATGCAACATAAATCCATTTATTTACATGTATATTGCTTATGTTACCTGTACAGGTTACAGAGCAGAGTAAACAGAGCCGAAAGGCTAGAGAGAGAACTCGTAAACTAGAGGTGCAGTGAGACAAGGAATGAAAAGCGTGAGAGCAAGGTCAGGAGGGAGGAGTGACAGAAGCAGGGCTTGGCTCTAGCTGAATGAGGTGGTGGAAAAATCCTCTCCTCACAAGGCAACTATGAAGCTAGACAAAAATAATCCAACAGGCCGAGCGCAGTCTCACGCCTGTAATCCCAGCACTTCTGGGAGGCTGAGGTAGGTGGATCACCTGAGGTCAGGAGTTTGAGACCACCTGGCCAACATGGCAAAACCCCATCTCTACTAAAAATACAAAAATTAGCCGGTGTGGTGGTGGGTGCCTGTCATCCCAGCTACTTGGGAGGCTGAAGCAGGAAAATTGCTTGAACCAGGGAGGCGGAGGTTGCAGTGAGCCGAGATCTCACCACTGTGCACCAGCCTGGGCAACAGAGTGAGACTCTGTCTCAAAAAAAAAAAAAAGAAAAAAATTAGGCCGGGTGCAGTGGCTCAGGCCTGTAATCCCAGCACTTTGGGAGGCTGAGGTGGGCGAATCACGAGGTCAGGAGACCAAGACCATCCTGGCCAACATTGTGAAACTCCGTCTCTACTAAAATACAAAAAAATTAGCCAGGTGTGGTGGTGTGTGCCTGTAGTTCCAGTTACTCGGGAGGCTGAGGCAGGAGAATCATTTGAACCCAGAAGGCAGAGGTTGGAGTGAGCCAAGATCACACCACTGCACTCCAGCCTGGCGACAGAACAAGGCTCTGTCTCAAAAAAAAAAAAAAAAAGGTAATAAAATAAAATAAATAAATTTTTAAGAAGTAATTTTTTTTTAAAAGGACAATGGGACAAAATAATGCAAATATGCATATATGTGATTAGGGACTTTTATCTAGAATATATAAAAAACTCTTCTAACTCAATAGTAAAAAGACAAATAATCCAATTTTTTAAATGGGCAAAGGATCCAAATAGACATTTCTCCAAAAGAAATAAGCACATGATACTGGCCCGAGACCAATTAAAAAAAAAAGAAAAGAAAAGAAATAGGCACATGAAAATATGCTCAGCTTCATTAGCCATCAGAGAAATGCAAATCAAAACCGCAATGAGATACCCACTAGGATAGTTTCATTAAAAAGATAACAAAAGGCCGGGCGCGACGGCTCATGCCTGTAATCCTAGCACTTTGGGAGGCCAAGGTGGGTGGATCACCTGAGGTCAGGAGTTCAAGACCAGCCTGGCCATCATGGTGAAACCCCATCTTTAAAAAATAAAAATAATAAAAAAGATAACAAAAAGAACTGAGTGAAGGGGCTCACATCTGTAAGCCCAGTATTTTGGGAGGCCAAGGGAGGAGGATCACTTGAGCACAGGAGTTCAAGATCAGCCTGGGCAACATAGCAAGACCTTTTCTCTATAATAAATTTAAAAACTAGCCAGTATGCTGGTACACACCCATAGTCCTAGCTACTTGAGAGGTTGAGGTGGGAGGATCACTTGAGCCCAGGGTTTGAGGCTGCAGTGAGCTCTGATTGTGCCACCACACTCTAGCCTGGGCAACAGAACAAGACCCTATCTCTCCAAAAGAAAAGAGTATACTATAAACAACTTTATGCAAATAATTAGAAAATTTAGATAAAGTAGATAATTTAAAACATGTAACTCCACAACTGATTCAAGAATTTTACCCTGACTTTTCTTTAACTATTAGAGAAACTGAAGAAGTTGTTTAAATCTTAAGAAAAACTAGAATAATATTACAACAATATAAAAAGAGAATAAACCATGATTAAGTGGGATTTATCCCAGGAAGGCACGAGTGGTTTGAAAATTCTGCAAATGTCATTCATCACATTGACAGATTAAAGGTAAGGGCCGAGCACGGCAGCTCACCCCTGTAATCCCAGCACTTTGGGAGGCTGAAATGGGAGGATGGCTTGAGGCCAGGAGTTTGAGACCAGCCTGGGCATAAAGACCCTGTCTCTACAAAAAAATTAAAATATCAGCTGGGCATGGTGGCAGATGCCTGTAGTCCCAGCTACTTGGGAGGCTGAGTGAGGAGGATCACTTGAGCCCAGGAGTTTGAGGTTACAGTGGGTGATGATCATAACATTGCATTCTAGCCTGGGTGATGGAGTAAGACTCTGTTTCAAAAACAGTAATTACAAAAACATAATAACCCATATGATCATTTCAAAACATTCAGATAAATCGAGAAAATTCTACACTTATTTATTGTAAAAATTCTAAGTAAAACAGAAACAGAACCTTACTCAGCCTGACAAAAAGATATCTACAAACAGCCTAGGCAAACATCGTTGTTAAAAGGAAAAACTGGGCCAGGTGCAGTGGCTCACGCCTGTAATCCCAGGACTTTAGGAGGCCGAGGTGGGCAGATCACGAGGTCAGGAGATTGAGACCATCTTGGCCAACATGGTGAAACCCCGTCTCTACTAAAAATACAAAAATTAGCTGGGCGTGGTGGCAGGCACTGGTAGTCCCAGCTACTCAGGAGGCTGAGGCAGGAGAATCGCCTGAACTTGGGAAGCAGAGGTTGCAGTGAGCCAAGATCATGCCACTGCACTCCAGCTTGGCAACAGAACGAGACTCTGAAATAAAAGGGAAAACTAGGCCAGGCACAGTGACTCACAGCTGTAATCCCAGCACTTTGGGAGGCCGAGGTGGGCAAATCACTTGAGGCCAGAAGTTTGAGACCAGCCTGGCCAACATGGTAAAACCCTGTCTCTACTAAAAATACAAAAAAAATTTAGCCAGATGTGGTGGAGCACACCAGTAGTCCCAGCTACTCTGGAGGCTGAGGCAGGAGAATTGCTTGAACCTAGTAGGCAGAGATTGCAATGAGCCAAGACTGTGCCACTGCATTCCAGCCTAGGGGACAGAATGAGACTCTGTCTCAAAAGAAAAAAAAAAAGAAAAAAAGGGAAAACTAGATTCAAAATCAGGAACATGACAATGATGTTCACCCTCATTACTTCTATTCCATTCTTCTATTGTGTGAGATCCCAATTATTATAATACATTAATAAAATGAAATTAAAAGGCAGGAGTGAAGAGAATGAAACAAAATTATTATTCACAAATGACATGTCTGTCTTCATAGAAAACTTATAAGAATCTACAAATGAAGGCCAGGTGCTGTGGCTCACGCCTGTAATCCCAGCACTTTGGGAGGCTGAGGCGGGTGGATCACCTGAGGTCGGGTCGGGAGTTCAAGGAGACCAGCCTGACCAACATGGAGAAACCCCGTCTCTACTAAAAAATACAAAATTAGCAGGGTGTGGTGGCACATGCCTGTAATCCCAGCTACTCGGGAGGCTGAAACAGGAGAATCACTTGAACCTGGGAGGTGGAGGCTGCAGTGAGCTGAGATTGAACCATTGCACTCCAGCCTGGGCAATGAAGAAGGAAACTCCTTTTCAAAAAAAAAAAAAAAAAGAATCTACAAATAAATTACTAGAAATAATCAGAGTTGATTTTTTTTTTTTTTTTTGGAGACGGAGTTTCCCTCTTGTTGCCCAGGCTGGAGTGCAATGGTGCATTCTCAGCTCACCACAACCTCTGCCTCCTGGGTTCAAGCGATTCTCCTGCCTCAGCCTCCTGAGTAGCTGGGATTACAGGCATGTGCCACCACGTCTGGCTACTTTTTTGTATTTTTAGTAGAGATGGGGTTTCACCATGTTGGCCAGGATGGTCTCGATCTCTTGACCTCGTGATCCACCTGCCTCGGCCTCCCAAAATGCTGGGATTACAGACACGAGCCACCACACCCAGCTGGATTTTTTTTTTTTTTTGAGACAGAATCTTGCTCTGTTGTCCAGGCCGTATTGCAGTGACGTGATATCGGCTCTATCCAACCTCTGCCTCCCAGATTCAAGCAGTTCTATGTCTCAGCTTCCTGAGTAGCTGGGATTACAAATGACCGCCACCACGCCTGGCTCATTTTTGTATTTTTAGTAGAGATGGGGTTTCACCATGATGGTTAGGCTGGTCTCGAACTCCTGACCTCGTGATCCACTCACCTTGGCTTCCCAAAGTGCTGGGATTATAGGTGTGAGCCATGGCACCTGGCCAATAGTCAGAGTTTATACAAAAAACAATGCATTTCTACTTCCTGCAATAAACAGAAGAATGTCTATTTTTTTAAAGACACAAAACTCTGAGATATCTAAGAATATCTAGGAATAAATCTTATAAGTTTTATGTATAAAACTAAGCCAGGCACCGTGGCTCATGCCTCTAATCCCAGCACTTTGGGAGGCCAAGACAGGACAACTGCTTGAGCCCAGGAGTTCAAGACCAGCCTGGGCAACACAGTGAGACCCTGTCTCTACAAAAAATTAAAAGATTAGCTGTACTTGCTAGCTTTTGCCTGTAGTCCCAGCTACTCAAGAGGCTGAGGTGGAAGAATTGCTTAAGCCCAGGAGGTTGAAGCTGCAATGAGCTACAATCGCCACTGCACTCCAGCCTGGGTAACAAAGACCCAGTGACCCTTTCTCAAAAAAAAAACCCCTGGCCAGATGCAGTGGCTCATGCCTGTAATCCAAACACTTTGGGAGGCCAAGGCAGGTGGATTGCCTGAGCTCAGGAGTTCGAGACTAGCCTGGGCAACACAGCGAAACCCCATCTCTACTAAAATACAAAAGAAATTAGCCAGGCGTGGCAGTGTGCGTTCTAGTCTCATCTACTCTGGAGGCTGAGGCAGGTGAATTGCTTGAACCCAGGAGGTGGAGGCTGCAGTGAGCTGAGATCACACCACTGCACTCCAGCCTGGCGACAGAGCAAGACTCTGTCTCTAAAAAGCAAACAAACAAACAAGCCCCAAAATTGTATAAACTCACATGTAGAAAATAATAAACAATGCTGGACTAACCGATTGTCCATAGGGAAAAGGGTATAATTGTATCACTCATTAAAATCACTACTACATGGATAAAAGCACTAATATGAAAAGCAACATTTTAATGCCCAGCTAATTTTTTTTTTTTTTTTTTTTTTGTATTTATAGTAAAGACTGGGTTTCTCCATGTTGTCCAGGCTGGTCTCGAACTCCTGACCTCAAGAGATCTGCCCACCTCAGCCTTTCAAAGTGCTGGGATTAAAGGCATGAGCCAACGTGCCTGGTGGGGAATGATTTCTTAAACAAGAAACCTGCTAACCATTAAGAATAAGATTGATATGTTTTTTCCCCATCAAAATTAAGAACTTCCATTCATCAAAAAACACTTTTTGAAAAATTATGAAAAGCTGGGCATGGTGGTGCGTGATTGTAGTCTCAACTACTCAGGAGGCTGAGGCAAAAGGACTGCTGAGGCCAGGCGTTCAAGGCTGCGGTGTACTATGATCATGCCTGTGAATAGCCACTGTACACCAGCCTGGGCAACATGGTAAGACTGTCTCTTAAAAAAAAATAACCAGCCAGGTACAGTGGCTCATGCCTGTAATTATTCCAGCACTTTGGGAGGCTGAGGCGAGCGGAGCACAAGGTCAGGTGATTGAGACCATCCTGGCCAACATGGTGAAAATACAAAAGTTAGCTGAGTGTGGTGGCAGGCGCCTGTAGTCCCAGCTGCTCAGGAGGCTGAAGCTGGAGAATCGTTTGAACCCAGGAGGCAGAGGTTGCAGTGGGCCGAGATTGCACCACTGAATTCCAGCCTGGCGACAGAGAGAGACTCCGCCTCAAAAAAATAAAAAAATAATGAAGACCACTCACGGAGATAAAATAAATACTGGTAACATGTATACCCAAAAGGATTGGTATTCAGAATATATAAAGAACTCCTACAAATTATTAGTAACCTGGGAAATACATATTAAGTCCACAATGAGATACTACTTTTTACCTACCAGATTCACAAAAATAGCAAAATCTGATAACATCAAGTGTTAAAGAGGATCTCAATCAATAGGCTCTCTTAACACACTGATGGTAGAGTGTGAAAGTGTACAATCACTTTGAAAATAGTTTGACTTTACCTCAGAAAAGTTGAACATTCACACGCCGTATAATCCAGCAATGCCACTCCTAGGATTATTCCCTAGAGCAGCTGTTGTTTCTGTATACCAGGAGACAGACTCATGAAAGTTCATAGCAGCACTATTTGTAATAATAAAAAACTAGAGGCTGGGCACGGTGGCTCACACCTGTAATCCCAGCACTTTGGGAGGCTGAGGTGGGCGGATCACCTGAGGTCAGGAGTTTGAGACCAGACTGGCTGACATGGTGAAACCCTGTCTCTAATAAAAATACAAAATTAGTTGTGCATGGTGGCGCACGCCTGTAATCTCAGCTACTCCAGAGGCTGAAATAGGAGAATCGCTTGAACCCAGGAGGCAGCGGTTGCAATAAGCTGTGATCTCACCACTGTACTCCAGCCTGGGTGACAGAGTGAGACCCTGTCTCAAAACAAAAACTAAAGCTAGAAGTTTTTAAAAAACTAACCTAGAAGCCATAAAATGTCCAACAAAAATGCAAAAATGTCCAACATCAGGAGGAAACCAGAATCATAAATTGCCAATTCCCAACAAGGGATATTATACAGCAGAGAAAAATAAATGCACCACATCTACACA
>CAUYLG010058214.1:0-30498 GCA_963573385.1 Cacajao melanocephalus
GACTGCATTCTAGCCTGGGCAATAGAACAAGAATCCCGTTCTCTCTCCCTCTTTCTCTTCCTCTTTCTTTCTCTCTTACATTCTTTTTTTTCTTTCTTTCACTCTCACTTTCTTTCCTTTTTCTTTCTTTCAAAAATAAAAAAATTAAAAAAAAATAAATAAAAGAATATGAATTCAACAACTCACCTTCACACATTATTTTTCCATACACATTAATTATTGTAAATATAATGACATACAAATATAATTATTGTAAATATAATTAATCTAGCTATAGAGTTTTTATCTTATTCTAAGCTTTTAAGGATTATTATTGTGAACCATTATTGAATTTTATTCATTTTTTCTGAATTTATGAAAATTAAAATATTTTTCTCCCTTACACTAAAATAGATTGAAAGATTTCTTATTGGAGTAAATTTTACGTTCCTGAAATATCTAACTTAATTAGCATTTGCTTTTTTTTAAATCTGCTTAAGATTATTGCATCAAAGTTTATAAGCCAGTCTTTGAATAATTCTAACTGACATCAGAAACTCATGCCTTCTGTTGCTGCCTATAGTGCCTCTTTATGATCCAAAGATTACTATGGTATTGGTTCACCAGTAGATATTTCTATGCTATATAATTAATTTAAATTAACTGTACATAAAAAGAGTAATCAATAAATTCAATGCTTATTACAAATATATATCATAATATTGTGGACCTATTGAAAGAACCCATGGCTGTATACATCTTCATTTATGTCTCCATCTATCTCTATACCTATATCTTCATCTATCATCTATGTATCTGTCATCTAGCATTTGCTGATCTATAAATCTACCTACCATTTATCTATGTATATATTTATGTCTATAGTATGATGAGCGTAGCTGAAGCACATAATGCTGAATGCTATAGAGAAAATCGTACAGAGAACAAGACTAATGGACATGTACACACACACATTGATAAATACAATACAATTGTTCCTCCATGTCAGTGAATCCACACTGTGAATTCAACCAACCATGCATGGGAATTTTTTTCTTTTAATTTAGCTCTGTATTAAACCTCTAGACATTATTTTCTAAACGATAAAATATACCCACTATTTACAAGGTATTTACATTGTATTAGTTATAATAGTATAAGTAATCTAGAGATGAGTAAAGTACATGGGAAGACATGCATAAGTCATATATAAATAGTATGCCATTTTATGCAAGGGACTCAAGCATCTGTGGATTTTGGTGTTTGTGGGAATCCCCCACAAATACAAGGGATGACGGTTTTGTTTCATACGTATATAAATGCACATTTAGAGAAACCCAACCCTGTCATTTGCCCCTGGAGACAGAGTAATGAAGTGAAACAGGAAAAGCTGACAAAGGGGGCTATAATTTTATATGTATTTCTCTTTTATATGCATATATGTGTATAAATATATAAAGAAGATGAATGTCAACAATTGTCAATATGTACATAGTAAATATATATGTATTTTTACTAAAGTTTAAAAATGTTTGCACTATAATACAGATAAGACATAAACAATATTATGAAACCTGAACCATTGAGACAGTTAATCTAGTTTTGTCTGTTAGCCATTTCTTAATAACTTCTTGGTTGTGATTTCATATCAATGTCAGGAGATGAAAGGTTATCAATTTAGAGTTCTTAAAAATTAATGACACTAATTATTTAATTGTTTTAAGTGAACTGTGTATAAATTATCAAAACTGCTCAATTTCAGTTTAACCTTCTTTATATTTCTTGGGTTCTTATATAATACTTTTAACATGGAAAATAATGCCTCAAAATTAATTTTCCTTTCCTGGCTCAGCATATCCTTATTTCTCATGGATATACTATGGATTTATCTAAGATTTAATTGATACATTTGATTTTAGGGGATTTGTTTTGTTTTTTAGAACCGATGGAAAGAGCACAGCAGATGAGCTCATCTGGACATACGCAGCTATTCTCAATCTATATGTTAGAATCCAACTACTTGGCAAAAACTAAGCCTCCTAAAAGCCTACTGGATTGGCTCTGTCCATTTTTCCATACTATGACAAAGGTGGACTGTGGGGCATCTACAGGGAAAAAGAAAAGGGCATGGGGGCACCGCAGGTGAGAATTAGAATTAGCCGTTGAGTCTCTGAAGCTGAATTAAGTAATGACTTTTTTGCCTCACGTAATTTCCATTTTAATCTGTCTGAATACAAATAAAACACTGAAATAGAATATGTTCTACGCAATGTACATTTGGATATTTTACTTCTAGTCAGTTAAACTTACTGCTATTTATAATTTTTAAATTTCCACTGAAATATGAAGGGAGGCGATAATAGCAAAGTGGCCGCTAACTTGCTGATGAGGTACATTCTCACATTCTTCTGCTTCATTTGCAAACCCTGCAAAATGAGTTCTATTCTCTGACAGGTCACTTGTCATTCTTTCCTATTTTATTAGAATGCAGACCATTTCAACTCAGCACCTGGAATAAAAGGAACCGTCTTCTTCTGTTACTTCTTTGGATTTGGTATTTTATGTGATAAAGATCTAATGTATAATAAATTTTAATATGTCACTAGTCTAATGAAAAAAGCCTATCTCAAGAGCATTAGTGTAGCTGCAGCTAGTAATCATGGGACACTGGGGTTAAATGGAGAGTCAAGAGATTTGAAGTGAAGCCATATGTCACTACAGACTGGTAATCACATATGGTGTACACTATTCATCCTCAGATTTAATTTAAATCAGCAAGTGTGGAAATTCAAAAAGCTACACCTTAGAAATAAGCTGGCTCTTATAATAAAACATATAAGCCTTTCTCTTAATAAGTGGGAATATTAATATTTCTATAAAAGTTTATTAACTTTCTCAAGATCATTCTCATAACCATCCATGCTAATTTACTATAATGAATAATAGATTTTTAAACTTTATAATATCAATATTTATATGCCAATATACTTAATAATAAAGTAAATTTATTTGTGTAATGCATTTGTTTACTTAGGTCTTTAAGAGACTCTCTTTTTGGTGAGTTGTCTATGTTATCCTCAGTACCTATTGAAAAGTAGATTTTAAGAAGGAAGTATATATAAGTTAGTATAATAAAAACTTAAATCCTTCCTAGTATATGCTATTTATTCCTTAAGAAAAAATAAGCCAACATATTTTTTATTACTCTGCAAGTTGGATTTTATAAAATAGATTTACATATTTAAAGAAATTTTCACTACGCTTTCTATTTAAATCGAAGAGCCACTCCTTTATAAATAAGTTGTCTTCAAACCAGCTGTTCACATGTCTAATTTGCATATCAATCTAATCATAAGTAGAAGAAAAGCAAAAACAGCCAAAATTATTTAAATATATACAAGTCCATAGAGCTAGGAAATAATACAGTTATAGTTTATTCTAATTTCAAAATTTAATTAGATCAACCTTAGTTATTATTAAGGTTATTTATCTTAGTTACGGGATTTAGAGCTTAATGCTGTTACCTCTTTTCCAGTCTTCTTGCTTCTTGTTCTACTAAGTTTAGTCTCAATGGAGCAGTGACAGGTAAGCCTTTAAAACCTGAATCAAATTGTTGTCACCTCTCTGCAGGAAACTCTGCAAGGACTCTGCATTTCATACAGAGAATAATGAACTGGAAGACTACATGATCCATCCCCTCACATCGGAACACAAACACTGATGTCTCTCTGATATTTGCTGCAGCCACAACTTACTTTGTTGTTTCTTCACACTGAACATATACCTTAGCTAATCTTGCTTCCCAAAGTGCAAATTGCCCAAATGTAATCTTTGCTAAATTCCTCCTATTCCTCAAGCATTTGTTCAAACTTCATCGTTTTTTGAAGACTCTGATCACCCTGTAAATGCTACAAACATCTTCCAACTCAGCATTCTATTCTTTTAATTACTGCATTCAATATTTTATTTTTTTCAAACATCCATAACCTTTTAACGGATTATGTAAATTATTTATTGTAGAAAATACAAATTAGCTGAACTGCAAATATCTACCCAACCACAAAAGATTTAGATAGGCCGGGCACAGTGGCTCACGCCTGTAATCCCAGCACTTTGGGAGGCTGAGGCTAGTGGATCACCTGAGGCCAGGAGTTCAAGACCATCCTGGCCAACATGGTGAAACCCAGTCTCTACTAAAAATACAAAAAATTAGCTGGTGTGGTGGCTGGTGCCTGTAATCCCAGCTACTCGGGAGGCTAAGGCAAGAGAATTGCTCAAACCCGGGAGGCAGAGGTTGCAGTGAGCCAAGATCTTGCTATTGCTCTCCAGCCTTGGTGAGATTTAGATAAAGTCAGATGGAAAGTTAACAAGAACAGGAAACAAATTTCTCCAGCCTTGGTGAGATTTAGATAAAGCCAGATGGAAAGTTAACAAGAACAGATGGAAAGTTAACAAGAACAGGAAACAAATTTCTCCCAAGGTATGTGACCACTGAAAAGTGGTAAAATAACTGCCTTCTTTGATTGACTACCTTTTTTTCTTTTCTTTCACTCTTTCTCTTTCTTTCTCTCTCTTCCTTCCTTCCTTTCTTCTTCCTTCCTTCCTCCCTTCCTCCCTCCCTCCCTCCCTCTCCCTCTCTCTCTCTTCTTTCCCTTTCTTTCCTTTTCCTTCTTTCCTTTTTCTTTTTCTTTCTTTTTCTTTCTTTCTTTTTCTTTTTTCTTTTTCTTTCTTTCTTTCCTTCCTTCTTTCTCTCTCTCTTTCTCTTTCTTCCTTTCTTTCTTCTTTCTTTCTTTCTTTTTCTTTCTTTCTTTCTTTCTTTCTTTTTCTTTCTTTCTTTTCTTCCTTCCTTTCTTTCCTCTCTCTTTCTCTCTCTCTCCTTGCTTTCTTCCTTGTACTATCATAAATTTTGCTTTTTGAAATTATGCTAGTAAGGGCAAAATATCCCACTCTTGCTTGGAGAATCTCATTTTGAAAGAGAGAAGCAGCCCTTGTATGCAATCTAAACTCAAAACTTCGATTGGGAGTTTCTGAATAAAATATTAATTTTATTGTTTCCAAAGAATTAAAACTTGGAGTCCACTTTGTAGTTCAGACAAAAACCCCAAATTTTATTAGAAAAAAAATGGCCCAATTCAATGATTGTTGGAAGAGAATTAATATAGAGACTAGAATATCCTAGAACAAATTACCCAGAAATTTTTTTTCAATATATATACTATAAAGAAATTATGCCATATGGGCACAAGGGCTATAAATAATGTCCATAAATGTGAGATATGCAATAACCAGAGTCTGAACATTATATACATTATTAACAGTTGGAATGGAACACATTTTCAAAGGATTTATTACTATTCAATAGTTAAAATGAATACACTGGATCTATATATCAACATAGGAAGTTCTCGAAAAATTAATCCTTAGTAAAATTGACAATTTTTATTATGTATAAAATTTGAAAACACAAAATAATATTTTGAATAATTTGGTATCATTTTGATATATATCAAGTGTAGTAAATATATATGGGAAAGATTCAGAATAACCCTTAACTAGGAAGGATTCTGATTCCCTCTGGGATCATGTGCAAAGGATTTGTTAATATCTTTAGATTTCTTGAGTAATATTTCTAAAGCAAATACTACAAAACATTCACAGCTTTTGTAATCCCAATATTAGGCATATGTACCTTTATTTAAATATTATCTGATCTTTCTTTAATTTATATTAACAAACAAAAATATAAACTAAAAAATAATTTAGCCCTAAACTAAAAAAAAATCATAATTTAGACAATGGTAAATAAACTGATTTAAGAATGTCTTTAATTATTCCATCCCTAGGAAAAGCAGTCTTGCTATTTATGTTCTGCTTACTTTAACAGGTCCTGTGAATAGAGGTCACTCTGCATTGTTCCACATTTTTTCCTTTTACCTAGTGGAAATTATCTTTGAAGTTATCTTACTTGTTCTCCATCAATGCATACTAGGATGCTGAGAACTGGTTAGGATCATTTAAAATATTTCATTTTCACAGCCTGGAAAAGCTGAATGTAAATTTAGGACTTACATCAAATGTCATAAATTCCTCAGAGATCCTGCTCTTTGAATGCAATAACAGGATAAAAATTCAGTAGTAGTCTACAGTATCTACTGAACAAATAACTACTTGATGATTATGCATTTTACTGGTAACCCAGGGTCCACCTTCTTTCCTCTCTAATAACTTTCCTATTGGTCATTTCACAGCTTGTTACCTTCCTTGCCTATGGCAGGAAAAGAAAATAAACTCAGAGCAATCCATTAGGCTACTTCAAAATTTAAATGAGCCTACTAGAATAATCTATTTTATTCTACTCACCAAAAAAATCTAAAAATCTCAAAGTGAAATATATAGAGATATGATATATATTAAAATATTATAATATATAAACATGTATAGTTTTTAATTTCCATTAGACAAATAAATTATAAAATATACCTGCCAAATAACAATGAAATCTAAACATTAAAAAAATACCTTGGGGAAAATACTGAGAGTTGTCTGAGTCCTCCAAAGAAAGAACTGAAGTAGGCTGCATTTTTTCCTAAAATTGAGCATCACACTCTTGAAAGATCTTTCTAATCATCCTTTCATTAGAATGCTGATATTGAGGAAGCTAGGTGTATTCTAGGAGAATCAGAAATGGTTCCTGTAGAACACTCAAGGCAGCAGTGGGAGTGTTGCCACATAGAAACCTTGCTTAAATTTTATTTAAAATTTCTGATGCCGTCTTCTTAGCCAAGGACCCCTACTAGCAGTGAAATATAACAAAGAGAGGAGAAAAAGTATTGTTCTGTCTTCATGAGAAACAAAGACACTTCTAAATAATGGGATTTTTTTTCTCTTGCTATATTCCCCCACTTGCCACCTCCCCTCCCAGTCTCTAGTAATTTAATGAACCAGAGGAACCATGAGAAAACTTAAAATTAAGTGAAGATTTTACCTTAACAGGGGGGTGGTAGGGAGGAATAGTGAATATATAAGCAGGTAACAAACATCCTCATGAGGAGAAGTTCCCAAGAAGTAAAGGAAATATTCAGAGTTTTCCTATCTCAATCCAAAACAGTCTCCAAGAATTCCAGAGCCCCCTTTAATATCCCAAGTTCTGAAATGGAATTCTATATCAGTAAAGAATATTTCTGTTTCAAATGATAAGCTTTTATACCAAATCAACTTAATTTTTTAAAAATTAATCTTTTATTCCCAAAATTGGAGACAAGGCTGCCATCAAGTACTTCTTTGCTATCAAAGAGATCGGATATGGGGTGGGAAGAAAGATAATTGAAAAATAATTTAAAAAGAGAAAGATCTAGCATTTAGAATAGCCAACAAGTTAATGTAAGAAGGATCTCAACAATAAGCAAACATAAAAATAAACTATCAAATAGGAAACTTTTATGTTTTTAACTCATTTAGAAATGAGGCACTCCAGTAAAAACCAGAAATCGTTATTTTTTATTATTTACTTGTAAATATTTAGAATAATTAGACAGTGAGCTTGGACCTGATTAAGTTTTTTTTTTGCTTGTATTATCATTTTGTGAGACATTTTCATAACTTTCTTTTTTCTTTTCTTTCTTTTTTTTTTTTTTTTGGAGACATAGTCTTACTTCATTGCTCATGCTGGAGTGCAGTGGTGCCATCATAACTCACTGCAATCTTGACCTCCTGGGCTCAAGAGATCCTCCCATTTCAGCCTCCCTAGGACTATAGGCACATGCCACCACACCTGAATATACATATATTTTAAAATTTATCACATTAGTAGAGATCCGTTGCCCAAGCTGATCTCAAACTCATGGCTTCAAGTGATCTTCCCACCTTGGCCTCCCAAAGTCCTAGAATTACAGGCATGACCCACCACACTTGGCCTTTTAATTCTTTAAGTGTGGTTTTTAGTTCTCTGAACATACCTATAATGGATGCATTAAAGTAATTGTTTGTTAAATGTAATATAGCACTTTAATGACATTTTCTGTAGGCTGCTTTTTTATTCCTGTTTGTGGGTCACATTTTCTGGTATCTGCATATCTCTATCTCACAATTTGTTTGGGTGAAAACTGACATTTTAGGTAATATATTTCAGCAATTGTAGATTCTGGTCCCTCTCTGTTCTGTGGCTTTTAATTCTTGCTTGATTTTGCAGATGGTGGGATGTGACTTGACCTTTTTAGTGAAATCTATCACACCTGCAGTGTAAAGCTGCATAGTACGCCTGCTCATGCATGCGCACAGTGACTCTGGAATGACAATTCTGATAACTTTTGTCTTTGTTTCTCTTCCTCGGATCACACCCAATCGTTAAGCTACAGTAATTGCCATCTGAGTCCTCTATTACTTTTGATAATGCCCTGGAGCATAAATTGCTCCACATTAAATTCAGAGCCTTTACTGGAGTTGTGTTTGAACTCAGTGTTTGAGATTTGCTCCGAACCCTAAAGCCTCCTCTTAGCCGTCTCTTCCCTGGTTCCCTTTATAAACCAACTGGTCTATAATTTAGCTTGTATCCCTTATAAAATTACCAGCCTCCTCTTAGTTGCCTATGAAAACTTTCATTGTTTTTGAGAGTGCCCTCAGCCTTGAACTTTCTTATACTCTGTTTTAACAACTGAAACCAACATGACTTTATGAAATTTACCACAACACACGCCATTGGCAGTGACCAAGCCCACATAAAGTCTTGTGGGCTAAGAAGCAATGGTTTCATTCCATCACTGCACAAGAAGAATGATAGTATCTTGCCCCAAGAATGAGGTCAAAAATTCAGAAGAAGGAGGGAGGGATAAAGGGTTGCTGTTCCTGTTTTCTTCGTTTTACCAACGCTCATTGAAATGGCTTCTTTCCTTTCCTGTAGTGCTGGCTTTATGAACTTTTAATTTGAATATTTCTGCAGTTTTTTTGGATAGAATTGGGATAAAGTGTGTTCCTTTACTCCAATTTCTTTAGCATGTCCTCCTTTGTGGACTCCTGGAATAGATGGCTTTTGTTGCTCTGGGGCATTACTACATTATCATAAACAATGAATTGCTGTACTTTGTCTAAACAGCATGTAAATTTCAGTACTAACCTACATTTTATGGGGTTAAATTGAAGTAAATGCTGATAACTGATCACAGACTGTCAAGAACAGGTGCAAATATAAGAAGACATATCTCAAATGTGGCATCCTAATTAGGGAAAAGAAGTCAGGCTGGTAGAACCAGGGAAAAGCAAAAAGAGAAAGCAGATAAGCTGTAAGTATGCCTTTCTTCAGTCCAGGCCACATAGGTGCAAATAACTCACAATCTTCCTGTGTCCAAGTATCACCAAACACCTGAAAGTCAGGTCCCTGCAATCTTGGTGTTATCAATACTGCACAAAGCCCACTCAGTATACAGCATAAATACTAGGCTATGAAATCTCCAGCAAGCCTTTGTTCCCTTGCTGTCAGCTTCTGCTTGCCTGCCTGTTGCTGTTTTGCAACATATTTTCCAACTTTTTATAATAAATCTGCCTTTCTTTATCTACCACTCTCTTGGTAAATTATTTTGCCCCACCCCCACCCCCACCCCCACCACCACCACCACCCCCACCCCCACCACCACCACCACTGGCCCAGATAGTTGTCACCCTGGCGACATTACATGTAAGATCACATACTGGCTGGATGCGGTGGCTGACTACAGGTGCATGTAGTCTAAGCTACTCAGGAGACTGAGGCAGGAGAATTGCTTGAACCTGGGAAGCGGAGGTTGCAATGAGCCAAGATCATGCCACCGCACTCCAGCCTGGGGGACAGAGTGAGACTCTTTCTCAAAAAGATCATATACTTCAGTTTAGTATATCATGTAAAATATGCTTCATTTAATCAGGATGGGATGAATGGTATCTTATCCCCCACTCATTCATTTCATGAAGTTTATTCTGGTGATACAGGGTTGAGGGAAAATGTATCAGTTACTGATTGGTAGTGAATGCATTTGGGATGAAGGAATTTTTCACTTGTTTTCTCAACAAATAATAAACAGATGGACATTCTGATAGACTGTAATTAGTATATATGTATGCAAATGATTTCCCATGTATTCAAATAGGTACAACAGCATTTAGTAAAGACTCAGGAACTAGATTGATTGTGTTGTCAACTTCCCAATGGGGAAGGTGTTTGGCTCTTGTTTCTGTCCTAGTAAGTGTCTCTATACAAAATCCCAGGCTTCCACCATAAGAAAAGCTTGTCATCTAATCAACCACAACCTGGTTCAACAATGCAGGTAAAGAACCGTCCCCATCGCTAAATTCTTCTTATAGGCTCTTCTCCCCTCCAAAAATAAAAACAAAAAACTAAATTTTTATTAAAATTTAATAAACATATATTACAAACCACATTATTTTGTTTAGATTTCTAAATAGTCTAATCAAGGTTAGGAATATAGTATTTTTGTGTCCCATAAAAAATAAGAACTTAACATATACTAAATAGTGAAATTTATAAATGTGGGAAGAAATTAGAGATATAATAAAATGATCTACTAGGTACATGTGGGAGATTATCAGCTGTCCCTTTAGGGCATGATGCTTGAAGAAAATAATACTCCTAGTATGATAAGCCCAGAAATAATTCACATGCCTCTTGAATTTTTCCCTTGTTTTAACCAATTTTAAATTTGTCTTTAGATTTTGGGGAAAATGTATTCTCCTGAAGATGTGCAGGTTTAAACACTTGCATCCCTAAGATCATGCTTCCTAAGTGGAAAAGCACCATAAACAGCTACTAAGCGTGAACTTAGGCCTTATTTATTGCAGCTGCTTCCAGAATGGATTTTAATTTAATGTTCCTGTTGAGGCACAAAAACCAGAAATGAAACTTACCAATTTTCATCAAGAGTAAACAAAAACATCAAGAACACAGCAACAAAAAGGGAAAACAATAAATAAATGGAGTTCAGCCAAAATTAAAACTTTCATGCTTCAAGAAAAACAACATCAAGAAAGTAGACTACCACAGAATGAGAGAAAATATAGGCAAATTGTACGTCTGATAAAAGATTTGCATCTAAAATATAAATATATATAATCACTTACAATTTAATAGTAAAATGAGAAATAATCCAATTAAAAGTAGACAAAGTATATAAATAGACATTTATACAAATGACCAATAAGTATATGAAAATATGCTCAATATTATTAGTCATTAGATAAACACAAATCAAAACTGTGACATATCATTTTGTACTCACTAGGATAACTATACTGAAAAAGACAGATAATGACAAGTATTCGAATGGCTATGGGACTGGAACCTTCATACACTTTTAGGGGAATGTAAAGTAATGGAGCAAACTCAGAACATTCTGGTGGTTTCTCAAAACTTTAAATATGCAGTTATCGCATAACCCAAGAGAGATGGAAGCCTATCCACACAAAAAGTTGTGCAAAAATGTTCATAACAGCCAAAAGTAGAACCAACCCAAATGCCTATCAACCCATAAGTGGATAAAATGGAAGTATATTAATACAGTGGAATGTTATTCAGCAATAAAGTGGAAGTATGTTGCACGCTACAACATAAATAAATCTTGAAATATTATACTAAACAAAAAAGTCATTACAAAAACTACATATCATATAATTCTGTTTATGTAAAATGTCTGGAATAGATGAATCTATAGAGACAGGAAATAGATTAGCTATTGCCTGGGAGGGGGTAGTGTGGGGGGAATTTGGAAGCTACTGTTAATGGCCATAAGGTTTGTTGAAGGAAGAGATAGTGATAAAAATGTCATAACATTGATTGTGGTGATGATTGCACAACACTGTGATATAGGAAATGCAATTAAATGTAGTCTAAATGGTTGAATTCAATGTATATGAATTCTATAGATAAATGGGTTAAAAAACATACTAAAAAAGAGTAAGGTCAGTATAAGCCTCTCTAGAGTGACCAGAGGTTCAGCACGACACAAGTCAGCATCTCCTGGCTGAACTCCTTCAACAGGCGCAGCTGTTGATAACTGAAAAGAGAAGATTGGGTTATTAGTGTGGGGTTGAGAAACAGCAACAATCCTGTTATCAGCAGAGGCACTTCCCTGACCACAGTCAATAAAAATTTCCATCGTTAACTCTGCTCTCAGATGTTTTTCTTTTGCTCGATATTTTGTGGTGACAAAAAATGTTTTACCATGGCAAAACAAACAGGCAGTTAGAATGCTAACTATGATTCTCAAGTGAAAATATTTCATTTGCTGAAGGCTTATGACTTCAAACGAGTTTATCCTGGC
The DNA here is from genome assembly GCA_963573385.1 of Cacajao melanocephalus. Taxonomy (NCBI): domain Eukaryota; kingdom Metazoa; phylum Chordata; class Mammalia; order Primates; family Pitheciidae; genus Cacajao; species Cacajao melanocephalus. The sequence goes on from CAUYLG010058214.1 coordinate 12,282, forward strand.
TGTATAATATCAATTTTCACAAGATCTGTAGGAACTAAAACCGGCTTTGTCTGTGTTTATTGATTCATTTATTTTTTAAATAAGATTTAGGGTAAAGAGTTTTATTTCTGACAAATTCCTCAGAATGTAAAACATTTACCTTATAAATATTTATTGATGGATTAAATCATTCTTAGAGTGGTTGTGTAAGCTGATATATTATATCATTAATTACGTTTTAAAATAATTTGCAGAATGAGGAATAGGAAACAGAAACTAGAACATTAAGTTGAATAAAAGTGTATATTTTCACCTTCGTTATCTCAAAGTCTATGAATATTTGTGAATCAGAGCTTGGGTAGCAAAATGTCAGCCTCCCTTTTTCTGTCACAGCAACAATGCTCTTTATTTTCCTTGAGTTAGTTAAATGCTGCTCTAGATATACGAATGGTAAGAGATAAGAAAGGGAAAGAGGAGAAAAGAAAGGCAGGAAATAATAAATAGGTGAAAGCAACCTTTGATACAGCATTATAGACACTCATAAAAAAATCTATGGCCATCTTTTTCTGAGATCTTGTTCCTATTCTATCTTAAACATGAGAAACTAAAATTCCACTGGAATAGAAGTTTTCTCACTTATCATTCCTGTCCTATCTGAGCTTACAAATGTGTAAATATGCAGAAAATCTTCTACATAACAAAAGAAAAAAGTTCTGATACTTTTAAAGCATAATTACAAGCATTTTCAAGCGTGTCTAATCAGCTTACTGATAAATAGCTGGGCTATTTCATTTGTACTCGTAGAATAGACAAACAATGCATTCACAATCCTCCAATGACAAGGATCATAGAACACTTTAAGGAGGCTACTGAAATAAAACAACTTCAATAAACCTTTACTAATACCAAAAGTGAAATATTTCTGTGTGTTTAAAACAACCTTCCATTTTGCTTAATTCAGAACGTGTAGTCATTATCTGCAGTATACTTTTAAAAGGGGGGTTTTCCAGCTTTCTTTGTGAATGAACAATTTAGTATTATAAATCTCCACATCAATAGTGTTTTGTTTATATTCTAGAATACAAACTTCAAGGGGAAATTATTGTGATAAATTAAAATAATTCTCCTCAGTGAAAGAATTGATTCTATATTCAGAAAAACACTCTAGTGAGGTTCTTCTGAGTGAGGTATAAATATGAGAGATATCAGCCAACAGAACTTCCATCTGTTTTTCCAAAGTAAAGAGATATAAAATATCGAGGTGCCTATTAATACAAGCTGTAAGTAGGTAGGAGGAAACATCTAGAAAGAAGATCAAGAGAGGACTGGCCAAAGATCTTGTGTTAAGTGTTCTTCACACACACACACACACACACACACACACAAAATAAGAGAGCAGGAAGAAATTTGTGTAGGTGTGTTGGATAGATTTATGGTATAAATTGTGATAATAGTTTCATGGGTGTATACTTATTTCTAAGCTCACCAAATTGTATAAATTAATTATGCACTACTTTTTATGTGTCAGAGTTTTAAGTGGCAAAAATATGAATGAAAATTCATATTTTCATTCTGGAATTTTCATTCTGCCATAGGCAGTAGACAGTAACTGGATGTGAAAAAGTGTCCTACAAATTTCCAGACCAGTGTGCGGTAATCACACTATGATTATCCATAATCTCTAGCAAATGAATGCTAACACATAAAAACCACAGGATATAAGAGGTTTAAGGCAGAGCACAGAATCTCAATGCAGTGCCTATGGCTGTTAAGATACCTGTACTTGAGTAAGAGATTTTTAAAAAATAAGTCTTGAGTCCCATTCTTTCTTGATGTCTTCACTTCCAAGATGAGTTAAAGCATGGATCCGGCAGGCTACAGAAGAAATTATGCCAAAACATGCTTGATCACCTGTTTAATTGCAGAAGCTTTCTTCCAACTTCAGCCCTTTTCACTGGGTGAGAATATGGGTAATAGATGGAGTTTGTGACAAAGTAACTGTAATTTGTTTCCAGGGGAGTTTGAGTATATTTAATATTCTAGTATTGTTGTTACAGTAAACAATATAAAATTAGGATATTGGTCAAAGTTCATAAACCTAAGTAAAGATGAATTATCCGTCAATTTCAGGCAAATTTCTCTAAGGGTGAAATCAACACCCAAAGTTCTTCAGTCCATTTTCCAGAAAAATGGAAGTTCTACATCCATTTTTAGTAGCATAAGTTGTCTATGTATTTTGTCACTGTAAAGAATGACCATGTTATGGATGGACTGTTTCATTGACAAGTAACAAATCACCTAAGTAGGAACAAAAGCAAGCTCATTATTTAATGAAGCAGGAGGCAGAATTAGATGGTGAGTTGCCACAACTTTTTTATGAAGTTAGTTAAGGCAGGGCATTGCACTTGATTAGACAAGTTATTTCCACCTCATAGTGCAAATTTCTGGGTCTTGACACAACTTGGAAAACATTGATTCAGATAAGGCTAATTGCAGCTTACGCATTTCAACTTGAAAAGGCAAATGTATCCTTTGGTGACATGACCCATCTGTGCCACTGATCACTGATGGTCTAGAAATGGTTTCTCCATGAGTATGTGTGCCATTTAGTATCTACAGAACATCTTAATCCAAAAACCAGAGACCAGAAATTATGAAAAAAATTATTATTGTCAAAGTTTTTATACTTGCTATAGACACCTGTTACTTCATAGCATTTGAAGGAGAAAGCAGCCCAAATTTAAGAAGAGTTGTCTGGCTGTTTAAACTGTGTTCAAACCTTCTGGTTACAGACAATCTCACTTAAGTTTGCCAAATGTTGAATAATTTTATATAGACACTTTAATAGAGTTCTCAGTGTGAAGTGTGCTTCCTCAAATATCCAAACAGCCTAATTATGTACTGGCCTTCCTTATCTGTAATCAGTGGTAATAAAACCAACTGTTTATCCCTTAAGACTTTTAAATGCGTTTTGGGGCTGCTAACAAAGCTACAAAGAACATCACTGAAGCACTGGAAAACTAAATTTTGTACTCATTCAATGCCTTTTAACCTTTGATAAACCTTTCCCTGTTTCAACAGGAAAAAATCAATCTGAATGGGAGATCTCTGAAGGCATCATAAAAAAGATGAAATTTTAAGAAAGGGTTTCCCCTTTGCATATTTCCTTCCTATGAAGTTCACTCATGCAGTGGACACAACTGGCTTTTATCTGCTCTTTCATATTCTTTCCTTGAAAAGTTGAGTAACTTATTTTATTTGAAAATTCTAGAAAAATAAACCGAGTATTACTGACTCAACAACAAGAAGGCTATTGGAACACCTTAGGCAGGAGAAAATCATTTTTATCTGTGTGTGTGTGTGTGTGAGAGAGAGAGACTGGGTCTCAATCTGTCACCCAAGCTGGAGTGCAGTGGCAAAATCATAGCTCATTGTAACCTCAAACTCCTGCCAGGACAACTGATCCCCTGGCCTTGGCCTCCCAAATTGCCGAGATTACATGCATGTGACACTGCTCCCAGTCAATTTTTATAATTACCTTAAAATTAAATAATAATTATAATCATAATTATTGTTTTTAAAAATGGTGTTATAATGAGGAAAATTTTAAATGAACATTCAAAAAGTCATGTAAATACAGTAAACTAAAGTACATTCAGAATTATATCTGTAATAGTAAAAACCAGTTAACTGTTATTTCATTTACAAATATTTATTAATCTTCTATTGTATACCAATTGTTTGTCACTACATTAGGATCACAGTGCTGTTGCTGTAATGGATTTCAGTTTCTAGTAGTAAGAGACAATAGAGAAAAGCAGTCTATGCATTATAAAATGCTAGGTAATAATAAGTACTATCTATAACTACATAATAAAGAGATACATTGTGGGATTAAAACTTCAGAGCACAGGCCAAATATGTAGTGAAAGGTGTAGTTATATATAGATTCTCCTTGACTTATGACAGGGTTACATCTTGATAAATCAATCACTAGTCTAAAATATCATTGAGTCAAAAATGCATTTAATATACTAAACCTACCTAACATCATAGTTTTGCCTAGCCTACATTAAATGTGTTCAGAACACTTACATTACCCTACAGTTGGGCAGAAGCATCTAACACAAAGCCTATTATATAATAAAATGTTGAATATGTCAGGTACTTTATTTAATTCTGTACTGAAAGTGAAAAACAGAAGGGTTGTATGGGTACTCAAAGTATGGTTCTAATGAATGTTTATTGCTTTTGCACTTTCATAAAATTGACATAGCTTTAATCAAATCTTTGTAAGTCAGTAGTGGAAGGTAAAACAATTCAGGTAGAAGGGACCTGAGATGCAAACCACCTTTCCTAGGAGAAATAGTTTGGAGACCAGTGTAGCCAAGACAGAATGATCAAGCAGAGGACGATAGGAGCTGTATCTCCATGGTAGATGGGACAATGCTAATAGGGAGTTGTGTAGACCCAGATCAGAAGTTATTGAATCACTTACGTTTTTCACACTTTATAACATATGCTGAGAATTGAAACAAAATAGCTCTTTCTAAATCAAAGTTTAGTTTACTTGTCCGAAGTGCAATTTCTTATGCTATGTTCTTCTGGCTACTCAATTCATTTTAAAATTCTAGAAGAATCATGCATGGAAATACTGTATAGAAAAGACTAGAATAACCTGTGAAATGATCACTCAATAGTGCATTTTAAAGAATCAGGTAAAATCTCTTTTGGACTATCTCTTAATCAACTGAAATTAACTAATGTGTTTTATTATCTGAATAATATTCATAAACACTAAGGCATGATCAACACTTGTGGCTGATAGCCTACCGTCTGTGGCTATCTGTATACATTGGCTTTCACCAATCAAGTAGGGCACATCCCAAAAGTTGGTTTTGTTCTCATGCTTGTTTAAGTAAGTTGTCCTTTATACAATTATTAATTTAATTCTTACAATATTATTTGGAGAAAGGGGTTTGGTCACGTTCAAATGATTTATAAACAAATATATATTCAGATATTTAAAGCTTAAATACAATTTTTAATGTATTATATATTATTTTTATGTTTCACTTTATTTAACTTTTAAGTTGAATAATTGATTATTAGTCCCAAATCAGAACACTTCCAGAAAGTAGAGTCACTTCCTAGTATTTTCTCTGGTTATTCATCACCACTAGTGATTCCTTCTTTGGGGTCTTGAGAACTTTGACTATCTCCAGAGTTCCTGTTCAACTGGTACAATCTTCTGAGAGCATGAACATCTTAAATAGTATGAACTAATATTTTGGGAGTGACAAACCTTCCAAAACTGACTTCCAGCTGAACAGCAGGACATTGCTAAGAAAGTCCATACTGCAGATACCCGAAATGCATATGGAAAATAAAGATGTAATTAACATCACAATTTTTCCTAAACCCTGGTATTTAAAGGGCAAACAAAATATTTAAGTTTAAGAAAAACAAATCAGGCCTCTTCCTGGAATGCTAAGAGGAATGTCTTATTTTTTTACTATAATTAAGTGTATATAAGGTTTAAAATAAGGATAAAACAAACATAAAAGAAGCAATTGAGCCAAAAAGAATCAGGACCAATTAAGTTATATAACGTATCCCCTGACTGTGTGTCAGCCTGTCACTTCAAGGGACCAAGCTCACTTAGATATTCCATTCTTCTCAGGCTAAAAGCATTGGCAGAAAGCAATTCTAGTGAAGCTGTTGCTTGAAAATATTTGAATAGCTAAGACTGTTTGTTGGCCACAAAAATTATTTCCTATAATTTCCTGAAAAAAGAAATTTTTATATTAAAAGTTTCACCTTAGGTGTATAGACTCTATAAAAATATGAAATATTACTTTTCTGAATTGTAACTGACATATTCAACATTATCACATCTTCTGCTCACAGGAATAAATGTAGGGTCCTCTATATTTCATGTTATTCAAATATCGTCATGTAGTATATTAATTTTTAAGTCTTATTCATGGTACCAACAAATCAAACCTATAATAATAAACCATAATAAAAATGCTTTTTGGAAAGACAACATTTAAAAATTCTTGTACTATTTCTAAAATAACCAAATTAACCAAACAGTAGAAAAAGAGGTTCTTGTCCATAACTCTTTTTATGAGGCGAGCATCACCCTGATACAAAAGTCTGGCACAGACACAACATAAAAGGAAAACTTCAGGCCAATATCCCTGATGAACATCAATACGAAAATCCTCAACAAAATACTGGCAAAGCGAATTCAGCAGCACATCAAACAGCTTATCCACCACAATCAAGTCAGCTTCATTTCTGGGATGCAAGGCTGGTTCAACACAGACAAATCAATAAACATAATCCATTCACATAAAAAGAACCAATGACAAAAACCACAAGATTATCTCACTAGATACAGAAAAGGCCTTTGATAACTTTCAACACCCTTTCATGCTAAAAAAAAAAACTCTTAATAAACTAGGTATTGATGGAACATATCTCAAAAAAAAAGAGCTATTTATGACAAACCCACAGCCAATATCATAGTGAATAGGCAAAAGCTAGAAGCATTCCTTTGAAAACCGGCACAAGACAAGGATGCCCTCTCTCACTACTCCTATTCAGTATAGTATTGGAAGCTCTGGCCGGGGCAATCAGGCAAGGGAAAGAAATAAAGGGTATTTAATCAGGAAAAGATAAAGTCAAATGGTCTCTGTTTGTAGGTGACATGATTGTATATTTAGAAGACCCCATCATCTCAGTCCAAAAATCTCCTTAAGATGATAAGCAACTTCAGCAAAGTTTCAGGATACAAAATCAATGTGCAAAAATCACAAGCATTCCTGTATACCAATAAAAGACAAATAAAGAGCTGAATCATGACTGAATTCCCATTCACAATTGCTACAAAGAGAATTAAATACCTAGAAACACAACTTACAAGGAATGTGAAGAACCTTTTCAAGGAGAACTACAAACCACTGCTCAAGAAAATAAGAGACACAAACAAATGGAAAAACATTCCATATTCATGGATAGGAAAAATCAATATTGTGAAAATGGCCATACTTCCCAAAGTAATTTATAGATTCAGTGCTATCCCTATCAAGCTACTATTGACTTTCTTCACAGAACTAGAAAAAAACAACTTTGAATTTTATATGGAACCAGAAAAGATCCTGTATAGTCAAGACAATCCTAAGTAAAAAGAACAAAGATGGAGGCATCACATTACCTGACTTCAATTTATACTATAAGGCTACAGTAACCAAAACAGCATGGTATTGGTACCAAAACAGACATATAGACCAATGGAACACAACAGAGGCCTCAGAAATAACACCACACATCTACAACCAACTGATCTTTGACAAACCTGACCAAAACAAGCAATGGAGAAAGGATTCCCTATTTAATACATGGTGTTAAGAAAACTAGGTAGCCATATGCAGAAAACTGAAACTGGACCCCTTTCTACACCTTATACAAAAATTCACTCAAGATAAATTGAAGACTTAAACATAAGACCTAAACTATAAAAACCTTAGAAGAAAACCTAAGCAATACCATTCAGGACATAGGCATGGGCAAAGATTTCATGACTAAAACACGAAAATCAATGGCAACAAAGGCGAAAATTGACAAATGAGATCTGATTAAGAGCTTCTGCACAGCCAAAGAAACTATCATCAGAGTGAACAGGCAACCTACAGAATGGAAGAAAATTTTTGAATCTATTCATCTGACAAAGGGCTAATATCCAGAATCTACAATGAACTTTAACAAATATACAAGAAAAAAAGCAAAAAAACCCATCAAAAAGTGGGCAAAGGATATGAACAGATACTTCTCAAATGAAGACATTTATGTGGACAACAAACATGAATAAAGCTCATCATGACTGGTCATTAGGGAAATGCAAATCAAAACCACAGTGAGATACCATCTCACACCAGTTAGAATGACAGTCATTAAAAAGTCAAGAAACAACAGATGCTGGAGAGGATGTGGAGAAATAGGAATGCTTTTACACTATTGATAGGAATGTAAATTAGTTCAACCATTGTGGAAGACAGTGTGGCAATACTTCAAAGATCTAGAAATAGAAATAGTATTTGACCCAGCTATCCCATTACTGGGTATATACCCAAAAGATTATACATTGTCCTATTATAAAGACACATGCACACATATGTTCATTGTGGCACTGTTTACAATAGCAAAGACTTGGAACCAACCCAAATGCCCATCAATGATAGACTGGATAAAGAAGATGTGGCATATATATGCCATAGACTACTATGCAGCCATATAAAAGGATGAGTTAATGTCCTTTGTAGAGACGTGGATGAATCTGGAAACCATCATTTTTGGCAAACACAGGAACCAAAAATCAAATATTGCATGTTCTTACTCAAAAGTGGTAGTTGAATAATGAGAATACATGCACATGAACACAGGGAGGGGAACATCACACACCAGGGGCTGTAAGGGGTTGGGGGCTAGGGATGGGATAGCATTAGGAGAAATATCTAAGGTAAATGACAGATTGACGGGTGCAGCAAACCACCATGGCACATGTATACCCATGTAGCAATCCTGCACATTCTGCACATGTATCCCCGGACTTAAAATATCCTTAAAAAAGCAAGTAATATCCAAATATATTAAGAAAATATAAAAGATTCAAATAAATTACAAAGGTAGTGAATTTATAACGTCAAAATAAATATTTAGGACAATTGTGTTATTTACTGGGGAAATGAATATCATTTAAAATAATGTGAATTTGTTAAGAATAAAATTTGACTTACAATTAATGCACACACAATCAGTAAAGAACTCTAAAGGAGGTAGTGTAGGTTTTATTACTTGCAAAAATTCCTATCTGATATTAGGAAAACATGAAATGCTTAAGTAGAATTCTGAGACTCAATTTACACAATGTCAGTCTTTTGAAATATTCTATGATTCTAGCATAAGGCAGCCATTGTTAGTATCTGAAACAAGGCAGGAGAAGAACAACAATAACAATAAAACTTCTGATTTAAAAAAGTGTACTTCTTGAGTTGGGCATGATGGCTTATGCCTGTAATCTCAGCTCTCTGGGAGGCCAAGGCAGGCAGATCACAAGATCAGGAGATCGAGACCATCCTGGCTAACACAATGAAACCACATTTCTACTAAAAATACAAAAAATAACTTGGGCGTGGTGGTGGGTGCCTATAGTCCCAGCTACTCTGGAGGCAAAGGCAGGAGAATCACTTGAATCTAGGAGGCGGAGGTTTCAGTGAGCCGAGATCACAGTACTGCACTCTATTCTGGGCAACAGAGAGAGACTTTGTCTCAATAAATAAATAATACAAAATAAACAAAAAATAAAATAAAATAAATGTACTTCTTAAGCCAACAAACTTGGGAACTATGAAATATCCAAGATTTATAGTTATATATGTGTGACTATCACATTTGTGACTTGCCTGTGGAGTCTGAGAAAGATCTATATTTTTTACACAGAAGATAAAAATCCTTAGAGAAATTATAGAGAAGAAGGAGAGTATGAATACTATAAGCAATAAAGAAAGTGAAGACAGCCACAGAGACTACTATCACAGAAGCAGTAATAGCCATAGCTCCGGGCTGTGATTTTGGAAATGATGAGAAAACAAAGCTCAGAGTTTTAGAAATCAGCTTTTCCTTTCCCTAAAGATGAAACCATGACTCAATTCAAAAATCTAGGTAATACACTTCTCCTTTATCTCTGATTCTAGGTCCATAAAGTAAATAGTCTTGGATGCAATTTACAATGGTAATTCTCACAACAAATACTACAATACAGAAAGAAAAATTGCTGAGTATCTACAGTGTGGGTTTCTGCATTTCCTCCTGGAAATATCTGATATACTAGGTAGAGGTGGAGTTGGATGATTGTCTCAAGTGTATATGGTTCAGTTGCAAATTCTATTCACAGTTAAAATAAGGTGTTTTGTACAATGTTTAACTTAATAGCAGCAACATTTAATTTCCAATCTGGGACCAACTTTCATCTAATAAAGATAGAATTGTAAATAAATAAACACTTGTATACATATAGTGTGTCTATAAATATGTACATATTTTAAAAATAAATATGTCCATATTTATGTATACACATTATAAAACATATATGTATTAAAATATACATAAAATAGTGACATTTGCAAGCTTAAGGTATCTGTATTATATGCAGATGTGCATTTATTGCTTTGTAACTGGACTAAATAGGTCATTGCATTTTCAGTATTACCTACAAGTATTTATAAATTATATGAATGAAGGGATATTACTGTGTGTAATTATTACACATACAACCATTTGTCTAATAAAATTTTGTATATATAATTTTTCTCATACTTTGTATTTCTTTACTTCTCTTTTAACCCAACATACAACTATTCCTTCTCGTCTCTTGAAGTTTATTCTCCAGAACTCCAAAACTCCCATTCACTTTATTCAACAAGGATAGTTTTACTTCATTCATTTCATTTTATTTTATTTTTATTTTATTTTATATTTATTTATTTATTTTGAGATGGAGTCTCACTCTGTCACCCAGGGTGGAAATGCAATAGTGCAATCTCTATTCACTGCCATCTCCGTCTCCTGGGTTCAAGTGATTCTCCTGCCTCAACCTCCTGAGTAGCTAGGATTACAAGTGCCTGCCCCCATGCCCAGCTAATTTTTTGTATTTTTAGTAGAGATGGGGTTTCACCATGTTGGCCAGGCTGCTCTCAAACCCTTACATCATTCTTTATTTTTCACAGAAAATTTAGAAAAGAATGAAGAAAGAGAAGAGGATTTATAGATCAAGTATCTTCATGCTGAAATTATTTAATCGTTCTCCCTGGCTCTCTCACATGTCTACATACCATTCAAGTAGACAAACTAACTGGCGTTGCTTTCACACCATCTTTTCAAAAATGTTTTTATAGTGAACAATCTTCCATATAGAGATGATCTCCTTTTGGAACAAAGGGAAGACACACTTATTTCTGGCAAAATAAAGAAATATCTTGCTACAGAGCAAAAGCAAATAAGCTTAGAATCCAAGATAAAGCATGTTGGTCCACTAAACTCAGCATTCTTTTCTGTAATTTAACACACTACAGGAGCAGATGTCATCTGTCACTTTTCACATGGTCCTGTGGGAAACTGGTCTTAGCAGACCAACACGGAAATTTTGATAACTCTGTTTATTTATTTGGCTATGAATATTAAACTATCCTTTATGTCTGTCATGAAAATCTTGTGTTTTTCCATGTCACTGGCATTCGTGAAACTTGACAGTTTGCAGGTAGAGTAAAATCTCAGACACATCAGAGTTCTTGATATTTTCCATTGCTCAGCGTGTATTGCCTTAATGAAGCTCATGAAGACTGGCATGATCTAAGTCGCTGCTTGCTTAACCAGCCTTATTCCTTGTACTTGGTATCCTCCCTAATCCCCCTAGCCTTATACATCTGTATTCCTGCTATTCTGACCTACTTTCATTTTGTCTCTTCTCATATAACTATTTCTTTTGCTTTAGAAACACTGACTCATATTCCACTTAAGAAACATTCAGGTTCTTCCAAATGTTGGCTAGATTTTTCATGCAATTTAGCATGCTCTCTGGCCAATGAGCATTTTGAACACCTTCTGGAAATTTCTAAATCATGCATAATTTTGCAAGACTAGTACTAAAACTTATTATATTTCAGCCTCCCTGATGACCATGACAATCAGATATACCTAATCCAGAAGCTAGAGGAACTGAAAAATTAGGCCACCTAGAGATTTCAACCTGGTAGGTCAGCAGAAGAGATATTCAGCTTTCAGATTCAGCATTAACAGCAATGTAAGAATCTAAGAGTCTAGTACTTGTAATGGAATTTTAATATTCATGCTCCCTAACAGCAGAAATGTTCACCAGCAGAACAGTCCATGGTATAATTTTTATTTATATATATACATGTGTGTGTGTTTAAGTTTCTAGTTTTCAATTTTGATTCTCAAGATTTTCCAGAAATTCAGTGAATATAAATACTTTAAAAATAATTTTTATACAATTTTTATAGAGTTATTTCCAGTGTTTGCACTAAGAAACAGTAATTACTAGTTTAGTACCAAGAGCATTTTAGGTAGAAGATTTTCAAAGACAAAAAGAGAATGGAGAACTGAAGAAGTGGTTGTTAGATCTCCTTGGTCTCCAAACTTCACTGGAAGAGTTTGCTCTTTTTGGGTGCCAATTTAGATCCGTTTAATTTACAGTCAGGAAGGACACGAACAATGGCTGGGCTGGCCTGGGGAGTTCTTCTCTATCTCAATATGTGACATTCCCTACGAGGGACAGGACCAAAGCCTAGGATATTTTGGGCAGTTCTTTTCTATCTCAGGATGTTGCCTTCTGCAGTTATTCTGAGAACTATGGACAAGAAAAAGGGGAATATTTTGGGTCAGCAAAGGCCATCCAAAGACCATCCTGCAGGATATTGAAGGTCTCTTTATTCATCATCACTAGAAACCAGGAGCCACCAAGATATCCTTCATCATAGAAATGAATAGACTGCAATTTATCCAGTTTCCTACATAAAATTGACTTCACTTAGCAGTAAGGATGAGACTTGAACATTGTAAAGGGGTCACAGGCAAAGCTTTAAGGGACTCAAACTCTCAGAGTCCTCTGATTATATTTTGCCAGCCAAGCAGTTTTGTGTGTTGATATTTTTAACTTTTGATAGAGCCATTTATACATTGCTTTAAATTGCTGAACCCATTTCACCTGAGGCAGCTAATTTGCAAAAAGAATTCTAATCTTTTGCTTTGTCTCTCCCTAATGTCCCATTTTCTTTAGATTTACAAGAGTAAGGCCCAAACTTACCCTCAGTGAAAAATAATATTAGTTAATTGAATGATTATAAAATTTTCTTATATGTCTATATCTATTTCTCTGTCATCCTATTAATCATCTATCACTTATTACTTATCAATGATCTATCTGTGTGTATATATATATATATATACAGATATATATACACATATATACTTTTTAATAGTGTATGTACACATAAATACATACATATATTTTAGATATAAGAGTAATTCTGTGTGTGAAGTTTATGGATTCTAAATGAGCTTAACTAGGAAGGAAAACAATTTTATATCAGACTAAGTATTGATCTTAGTGCTGCAGCAGACAGCCTACGTAACAGCTAAAATCTGCAGGTATCTCTGAAGGGTTTCCCTTGATCAATACAAGTCATGTTGTCCAAAGTCTACTGTGATTTGCAATTACTAATTGTTAATTAACAAATTAATTAAATATGGACTGAGTGGAAAAATTCTTCCCCCTTGTGGAAATAAAAGGCGGTGCTGTTTTCACTCTAGATCCCACTGCATGATCGGGCTGAAGCTAGATCTCACTCAAAGCCCATCCCTATTTATTTCACTTCTTCTTCTTTCCTATTTCACTTTCGCCACTCCTTTACTTGTTCCTCATTTGAGTATTCTCTCATTAAATTAAGTGCCTATGAATCTCACCTCAAGCTATTCTTCTAATCAACCCAGCCTAAAAGAGTCATTATGAGGAGAGGTCCTAGGAAAGAGACACTTGTCATGATGAGATTCCAGAAGCATCTACCAGTTGGCTGACAATTGGAATATCATCACTCATGGAAGGAGGTGTATTGATAATTTCAGGCATGCAGTTCAATACAGTTGCTAAAGTTTTCAACTCTGGTGACCAGGGAGGTGATACAGGTGCAAAGCCTACAGTGGCTTATGCAAAATTCTGGTATTCAACAGATACAGTGGAGATGGTAATTATAGATTGTTGAATCACATGGTTACTGCAAATCATCATTAATACATTAGAGAGAAAAAAAAGGACAAGCTCTATTCAATTAATCATCAATTTAACGCAAAGTGTTAAAGTCAGAGGTCCTCACTGACAGTGTTTAACGTGACCCTCAATCCTTCACTCAAAGGCTGATGATGCAGAGAATGAAGCTCAGGATGTGATCCTAACAGGAGCACAAGAGCAGGGAAGGCTAAATGCTCAGTAAAGATGAACGTTCTGTGCCAAGGTCAGGGTCCTTATAGGAAAGATGTGGTATCTTGACTCTAGATTGGGAGATCTGGGTGGATGCAGGTGCACTGGAAAACACTGAACTCTGAAGTCTCTTCTCTGGACTTGTAAAAAAGACTCTATCCTCTTATTAAAAGACAGTATCCTTCTCCCATGCTTGAAGACTACATGGTGGCTTTAAATGATGCAAATGACTCATATGACAGCACCCTCTCTCCTCCTGCCATTTATAGCAACAACTAAGTTTTATTCCCAGAGATCTAACTAGGGAGAAGCTGGGCCTGTCACGAGTAGCATGAAATTATGTATGCAGAAGGAGCTGCTGAGCCTGACTAAAACATACTGGCAGAAGTGAAAAGAATGCCTAGGAGTAGATCTTGAGGAAGCTGGACTAAGGGGAGAGGCATATAAAGCTGGAAAAGGTGGACTTTCTTAAAGTAAAGTTTCTTAAAGTTCACTCAAGGTAAACTTTCTCAAAATAGAGCACTCCATTTTAGAGACTGCTCCATTTTGAGCAAGTTCATCTCATCCAGCTTTTACTCCTTCCTCCGTAGTCCAGTTTCTCAGGAGTCACTCCTAGGCATGTTCTCTTCATTTCTGCCAATATCAATTTGTCAGGTTGATCAGCAATTAATGGGTACAATGTACACTCTTTGGGTGATGCCTACACTAAAAGCCCAGACTTCACTACTATACACGATATTCATGTAATAAAACAGCACCCATACCCTCTAAATCTATAAAAGGAGAGAAAGAAAAGAAAGAAAGAAAGGAAAGAAAGAGACAGAGAAAGAAAGAAAAGAAAGAGAGAAAAGGAAGGAAAGAAGGAAGGAAGGAAGGAAGGAAGGAAGGGACATTTGATGTCCAGCAAAGTCCTTAGGAAACAGTGCAGATAGAGTGCTGGGGTAATCCTTGGAAGTTCACAAAAAATATAATCCACCTTAAATAGAGTAAAGCTGTAAGGTGTGTTACAGCAAAAAATGGAAGAAAGAATATAAGTCTCAGATAACTGAGAATGCTAGAAATTATCTTCTATGTGAGACTTGCAAACTCACCAACTGAAAATGTCCCTCAGGAAGCCCAGAGCACATTCTATTATTCAAGGTGATAAGACATGGCCAATAGGTGCTATCTCCCGTGGGACTGAGTTGACAGAGTAAATAAGAAACGATGGCACATCTCAGGTGGAATGGCAGGGAAAATTGACACTGTTGAGGACTTCAGGGGTGGCGGTCCTCCTTGTACACCAGTCTGACTCCCGCAAAACACAGATGCAGCATTGAAGTTGACAGTGGGTCACTGCAAACTTAAGAACACAGCATCTCCAATTTCAGCTGTTGTACCAGATGTGGCATTTTTTACTGAAAGTTATGACTATAGCATTTGGTAGGTGGACACAGGTTTTGGTCTGACATTCTTTCTTTCTCCTTCAAGAGAAGGCAGGAAATAGTTTGCAATCACTTGATTGGAATAGCAGTAGGTATTTAAATGTTGCCCCCAAGGCTATTGTACTTCTCTACCTCTCTGTCATAATACAGTCCCAAAAAACCTGAAATCTGAACATTGAGCAGGCTTTCACCATTGCCCTACCATATTGATTCCAGTGATTTAATCAGACCTCCAGCCACTGGATAATTTGTGAGACACAGGCACTCTGGAAGATTATAGTTAACCCTCACAAACTTTCAAAGGTTTGCCATATTGGTGAACATTTTAGCAGTCCAGCGTTCTTGGGCTTATCAGGACAGCTTCTCTCAAAATGTACCAGTTATTCAATGTTACCACTAAAAAATGAGCACAATATGTGGCCAGTGTCCAGTTTAAAGGCAGAATAATTTACACTTGTGAGTACTCTTAGAGCCCTTTCTAAAGTAATATAAATGTCTGTTCATTTTGAGTGGAGTTCAAGGCAAGAACAAAAAGAATGACACTTTGTCCATAGGATCTAACGTATACCACAGTAACAGTAGGAATATCCATGAGAGAAAGAACATTTCATGTGGAGTCTCCAGCAAGGTACAAAAGAAGAGTTTTAGTGCAAAGCTCTAGGATTCTATTCCCATTTGTAACAAAACTGTACACCATTCACAATCATCCCCTATTATCTTAGAGGGACTTGGTAATAAACAAGCACCTGGCCATCAGTTGCAAATCACCTGGCAACTCCAGGTGCCATCATGAGCTATTTCTTTCAAATTCACTAAATAATTGGGTTATTGAGTAGACATAGCAGCATCCATCATAAGGTGAAGGTCATACATCTGGTATTGGTCATATGTAAACTACACAGGTAGTTCACATGTTCATGTCAATCCCCAGGTCAATATGCACCAGTACCACCACTGTATATATATATTCATAGATATCTTTATAAAATATAATAAGTAATATAGTGAAGAATATTACTTACATGAGCTGAGAGTTGAACAAAGTACTAGACATGATTCAGGCATGAATTAGCTTAGTATGTTGGTGCAGATTGAAATGGCCTAAAGACATGTTTAGACATGGACTTCAATGCCACTAGGTGTAGATTACTCTCCAGTGAACAGAGCTTTCAGCACTGCACCTGGCCATCTAACTGATTTGGAGATAAAGTGGCCTAATTTAAAGACACCTAAGGATATATGTGCATTTATGAATGGCTTGACGTTTGTGCATTTAGAAACGGTTGGTCTGTTGTCTGGAAGAAGCAAGATTTAACAATCATTGAAACAGATGTTTGAGGAATAAGTATATAGACAGATCTATGGGACAATATACAAATTGTAGGTGTCTTTGCACTGCACAGTAACATGTGCCAGAATGCATTCACTACAGAATAGTTACTAATAAAACAAATGGACAGAATTATTTTGTGAACATATGAGCCTCAAGGTCTATGAATCTTGTTCTTCAGTGACCTCACAGCTTGTGCAATGGTGAACTCATGACTAAAGTAGACAGGTGGCGGAGGTCAAGTCTGTGCCAATACCTACCTGCATGGGCTCCTTGTCACCAATTACTGTTCCTAAATGTCCAAACTGTCTGCAGAAAATAAAGAAACTGATTCTCACCATAACCTACACACTTGCAGAGACCTACAAAGTAGTTGCTTTAAGTTGATTACATCAGAATCATTCTAAATTTTACTCGAAGCTACATTCTTATAGCTTCTTGCCCTTTCTCCAGTTCCGTACCTCATTCCATAATCAATTTCTCTTAAGAACACTGCTTTAATCAATTAAATAGACATAAGTCTCCATCTGAGGCTCTGCTTCTTGGGCATCTAACCTAAGACAAGTGTACTTTCCAGAGATTATGATTAAAATCTGGTAATTCAATACATAGATGTTCTAATCGTTTGCTTGGTTGACTAACTACAATCTCTACTTAACTGTGGCCTCCTGCAAATGACTTGAAAAATAGAAATTCCTTGCTGAGAGGAGAAGAAAGAATCTAAAGAATAGTAATGTGTTGAATCTATAAATTAGTTTGGGCAGTATGGCCATTTTCGTGATATTGATTTTTCCTAACCATGAGTGTGGAATGTTTCTCCATCTGTTTGTGTCCTCTCTTATTTCCCTGAGCAGTGGTTTATAGTTCTCCTTGAAGAGGTCCTTTACATTCTTTGTTAGTTTTATTCTTAGGTATTTTATTCTCTTTATAGCAACCGTGAATGGGAGTTCACTCATGATTTGGCTCTCTGTCTGTTATCGGTGTATAGAAATGCCTGTGATTTCTGCATATTGATTTTGTATCCTAAGATTTTGCTGAAGTTGCTTATCAGTTTAAGGAGACTTTGGGCTGAGATGATAGGGTCTTGCAAATATACAATTATGTCGTCTTCAAATAGAGACAATTTGACTTCCTCCTTTCCTAATTGAATACCATTTATTTATTTGTTTCTTGCCTAATTGCTCTGGCTAGAACTTCCAATACTATATTGAATAGGAGCGGTGAGAGAGGGCATCCTTGCCTAGTGCTAGATTTCAATGGGAATGCTTCCAGTTTTTGCCCATTCAGTATGATGATATTGGCTATAGGTCTATTGTAAATAGCTTCTATTATTTTGAGATATGTTCCTTCAATACCTAGTTTATTGAGTTTTTAGCATAAAGGGATGTTGAATTGTGTCGAAGGCCTTCTCTGTATCTATTGAGA
>CAUYLG010058215.1:59-10728 GCA_963573385.1 Cacajao melanocephalus
AGGGGGGAATCTGATTGCAGACATCCCCCCCAGCCGTCCCTGTCAGGAAGGAGAGGGGAATCTGATTGCAGACATCCCCCCCCCAGCCGTCCCTGTCAGGAAGGAGAGGGGAATCTGATTGCAGACATCCCCCCCCCCCAGCCGTCCCTGTCAGGAAGGAGAGGGGAATCTGATTGCAGACATCCCCCCCCAGCCGTCCCTGTCAGGAAGGAGAGGGGAATCTGATTGCAGACATCCCCCGCCAGCCGTCCCTGTCAGGAAGGAGAGGGGAATCTGATTGCAGTCATCCCCCTCCTAGCCATGACTTTGCTTTCTGCAATTTCCATTACCTACAGTCAACCCAGGCCCAAAAATGTCAAATGGAAAATTGCAGAAATAAACAATTCCTAGGTTTTAAATTGCATGCCATTCCAAGCAGTGTGATGAAGTCTCCGGCTGTTCCACTCTGTCCTTCCCGGGATGTGGCTTGTCCCTTTGTCCAGTGCGTGACGCTGTGCACTCTACCCACCCTTTAGTCACTCTGCAGCTGTCTCAGTGACCAGGTTGACAGATCACAAGAAGAAGAAGGGTGATTACAGCACAATAATATATTTTAAGAGGAAGAGGACAAGACCAAATTCATGTCACCTTTATTATGCTGTATTATTATAGTTATTGTGTGTGTTGTTACTCTCTTACTGCACCTACTTTATAAGTTAAATGTTATGATGGGTATGTATGTGTCAGAACACACATATCCATCTGCAGTGTAGACAGGGTTCAGGACCATCCGCAGTTTCCACATGCCCCCCGGGGTCTGGGAGTGTGCCCCCGAGGATGAGGAGGGTCTGCTGTGCCCAGAAGGAGACCCCTAATGCTTTCCTCCCGTCCGCTGAACTGAGTGTGAAAGCAGTGAGAACCTAGCAGGTGGCACATCTGAGGCAGGAATTTTAGAATTCCTGATCCGTGGTGCAGTTCAGTTCTTTGCTGTTTATACTGATAACCTGTACTGCCGCCTTGTCCTCTTTGAGCTGACAGATCTCCCCTGTACATTATCTGTCCTCAGAGTGGCCAGAACATGGTCACATGTGCATTTCAGTTGCCCCTAAAATAAGAGAATGCTTTCCAGAGCCCATGAGTGCTGTTCTGCAGAATGCTGGGCACGTGGGGATCACTCTCCCACGTGGGCAAGCCACGTTGGTAGGTGGTGGCACCTGCCACGGCCATCTCTGAACTAACTGCTGTGCCTTGTCTTTCAGAACGTCTGCTTCATCTTCCCCCAGTTTTTGTACCAGTTCTTCTGTGGATTTTCACAGCAGGTCAGTCCTAGGGTCTTCAGGGACAGGCTGTCTCAGCCTTCCTTTCCTTCTGCCAGGAGTGGCTGCCAGGGGGAGGGGAGACTTGAGAATGACCAGCATTCCAGGATGCCCAGCAGCAGGCAGGGGTGAAGGGTCAGGGACGGGGCGGGGGCCACGGTGCCAGGGAGTTGCCTGGCTCCAGGTCTTCTGAGTCTTGGGCCAGTGATGACGTGGCCTCCCCAGGGCCCAGCAGTGCCAGGCAAGGTTTCCTGACACCACTGCAAGAATTAACTCCAGCTCTGAGGTCCTCATGGGCGTGGGCCACCCGGCACTGGCACGTTAACGGGTGCAATGTGCCCGTAGGGGAAGAAGACAGTTCCCATCCGGGAGGGGTGAAGGCTCCCCGGGCACCTGCCCCAGATGGACATCTCCTGTTGCGTGTGCACTCATGGGAAGTGACCAGGACCAGAGTTACTGAAGCTTGAAGACAGCGATCAGAGTCGCTGACGTTTTATATGACTTTCCTCCTCTTTTTTCTTGAAGTTTGTGCTGACATGGGATGAGTCAGTGTTAGGCTTTTTGCCAGCTGTGACTTTCATCCTGAAATCACAGTTTATATCACAGACCCTAGTTTATATCATTAAGCTCTGAAAAGTGCTCTGGTCTTTCTGTGCATTTCAGATGCATTTTATGCTTGTTTTGTGATTCTTTGCAAATAAATATATTTAATCTAAAGATCCAAAACGTTTGTAAAAACACACTGAGGTGCCACTTCCTTGTGACTTTCCTCTTTCAGACTTTGTACGACACTGCATATCTGACCCTGTACAACATCAGCTTCACCTCCCTCCCCATCCTTCTGTACAGTCTCATGGAGCAGCACGTCGGCATTGATGTGCTCAAGAGAGACCCGACCCTGTACAGGTACTGTCCTCCAGACAGCCTCTCCTGAGAGCAGAGCAGAGAGAACAGCTAGGCGGCGCTCTGGCGATTCCTTCCAGCAGACGCCGGGCAGACCTCAGTTAGGGCCAGAGACACTTGGCATCTGCTGACACTCTTGCTTGGTCGGGAGCTGGTTTAAACTGGAGGGAACATAGTTCAAACAGAGGTTCTTCCAGTCTCGCTGGATGGTTTACACTGCATTTGGAGCCTCTGTGTGGAGCCAGTTTGCACTTTCCTGAGCTTTCTGACGGTCCTGAGGAAGCCAGGGTACAGGCGTCTTCCTCGTTGTGACCCCAGGAAATCTCGTGACCTAAGTTATTATTTCCAAAACCGTGTGTGTTCCATCCAGTGAGGAAAAAGGAAAACTGATGGCCCTGGCTTCAGTGTGTCTTTTCCCCCAAAAGGTTTTTATTTTTTTTTAATGGTACGGAAGAGAGATTTTTCTGCTCCTCAGAAATGCCCCCCAAGGTCTCTGGCAGATTCCATATGTTATTGTTTTCCATTGTCTTCTAAATTGTATGAGTCCATTTTCATCTGCTGTGAAGACACACCCAAGACTGGGTAATTTATGAAAGAAAGAGGTCTAATGGATGGACTCACAGTTCCACATGGCTGGGGAGGCCTCACAGTCATGGCGGAAGGCAAAGGAGGAGCAAAGGCATGTCTTACATGGCGGCAGGCAAGAGGGCGTGTGCAGGGAACTGCCCTCCCTGAAACCATCAGATCTTGTGAGACTTAGTCACTATCATGAGAAAAGCACGGGAAAAAAAAACTGTAATTGAATTACCTCCCAGCGGGTCCCTCCCGAGACACATGGGGATTATGGGAGCTACATTTCAAGATGAGATTTGGGTGGGGACACAGCCAAACCATATAAGTTAAACTTTTATTTTTCAGATAATTTTAGATGCATTTGCAGTTGTAAGGAATAATAGATTCTGTGGGCCCCGATCCCATGTCCCTCAGTGGTGACACGTGAGAAACTGCAGTCCAGCATCACATCCAGTGATGTGGTTCCCTTCACCCCTTCCCCCATTCAGATCACCCAGCTTTGCCTGCACTCACGTGCGTGTGTGCACATGACACGTGTGTGTGTCCAGGTGTGTGCAGCCTTCTCACATGTGTGCATGTGTATGTGACACGTGTGTGCGCATTCAGGTCTGTGCAGCCTTGTGTGCGTGTGTACGTGGCGTGTGTGTTCGGGTCTGTGCAGTCTCCTCACGTGTACTTGTGTGTATGTGACGTGTGTGCATGTTGTCTGTGCAGTCTCCTCACATGCGTGTGTGTACATGACACGTGTGTGTTCAGATATGTGCAGCCTCACATGCATGGTGTGTGTACGTGACACGTGTGTGCGTGTTCAGGTCTGTGCAGCCTCCTCACGTGTGCTTCCTGTATCCACCACCACAGCCAAGACCACTCACTCCCCTGCCCAGGATCTATAGGACCCATGCATTGGCCTCACCGCCCTCATCAGAATATTTGGCCATTCTGTGGGATCTTGACAGCTCAGACCCAAAAATAATCACTGTAGGTGATTAAGGATGGCGATAAGAAGGCAAACTTCTGAGTTCATTGTACGTATTTCATAGTCGGGAATAAATCTAAGAAAACAGGAGAGCCTATACTGTTCTAAACGTGTCCGAGAGAGTCCTGCACATTCTCTCTCTGAACAGGCGTAAGGTATCACATCAAGAGTGGTTGCAAGCTCGATGAATGTCAGGTGTGTGCCTTGTGTTCCGTGTTCATCACTTTCAGAACCAGAAGCATCTCTGCCGATAACGACAGGCAGCATCTCTCTGCCTGTGACGATCTTGCAGTGAATATGAGAGAGAAAATATCCAAATGAAAGTTAGCCAAGGACATGAGCGCCTAGTAAGTTTAGCTGGTTGCGACAAACATTCTGCATTTGTGGCCAGAGCACAAACTTGATGTTTACTGCCCATGCACCTCTTATCACATCGAGACAGCGTCCAGGGGTGGCCACCAGAGCCCGGAGAGGCGCCGAGCCCGGATTCTCGAGGACACACTCTGTGCACCTTTCTCCTCACACAGGGACATCGCCAAGAACGCACTGCTGCGCTGGCGCGTGTTCATCTACTGGACGCTCTTGGGACTGTTTGATGCGCTGGTGTTCTTCTTTGGTGCTTATTTCATGTTTGAAAACACAACCGTGACAAGCAACGGGCAGGTGAGTACGGAGCTCGGTCACGCTGACTTAGCTGCTTAGGAATAAACCCTCCCGGGCCCATATGCTTATTTTGTCAAAGCAATTAATTCAGTACAGCCCTTGCGACTTCCCCATGGGGTCGATCCCCACCTGGGCGTAGCTACGGGTCACTTAAAGATGGCATTACCTGAGCACTCAGTGTCGCTGTCAGGAAAGGTCCTGCTGAGGTTTTTCAGACTTTATCTGTGTAACTTACAGTTCACCCTCAGCTGATTACCTAGTGGTACAATTATGTCACGTAGAGCTTCCTTTTTTAATGCGGGAGTCAGTTCCATGGTGAGCCCGTGTTAGAGGATTTCCCCAAGTACTGTACGTGAGTCTGTTTCCTTTGCAGTGAATAGATGCGTAGTTTTCTAACGGACATTCAGCTCTCTGGTTGTTTGCCTAATCCCTGGGGGTTTGTTTTATTTGTATCTTGCTTTTTTCCTTTTGCCACTGGCTTCCCTTCCCACCCTCAGATAATGACTACCAACACACATATGGTAAGACAATTGTGGGTTTGTCGTTTCTGTGTTTTTGGAGTGCATTACAAAAAATATTTCTCGAAAATATTTTCACACGTGACTTCCTGTGTGCTTTGTCAGTAGAAACGCTGTTAGCCGCTGCTGCCCTCGCACCTGGAGCTCGCTCTGTGTTAGGAGGGTGCGTGCGCATCCTGGGCACATCCCTGGCCTGTCCCCACGGTGTCCATGTCAGGGTTGGCCATAGAGTCTGGGATGTGTTCCGAATTGACTGGATTCTTGGGAGCTTCCCTCAACTTTAAATTAAAGGCAGCACAGGCAGGTGTGGGAGGCCCGCTGGGGACCTGTGCTACCTGAGAGCCGTGCCAGGCCCTGAGTAGATGCCAGAGACCATCCCTACTTCAGCGTTCCAGGTGTTAACTAACCGAACAAGCAAACACCAGTGCTGACCTCAGAGAAAGTCCGTCTTCAGCAGCCCCTTCTGGGTGACTCCTAAACAGAACTCCGCTTCGTTTCCTGTTTAGCCTGACCTCTCTCTCCCTCTGTGTCTGCCCCTCAGACTGCTGGGTTCAAACACAACAGTCCTGCCGCGTGTCCTGTGCACCATTTACCTGCCTAGTCGCTTTCATTTCTCACTGCTAAACACCGCTGTTACCCTTCGTTATAAGTTAAATCAGTTTTTACCAGGTCAATCTTGAGAATCCTTTCAAATGTTATTTCACTGTTTTAAAAACTTTACATTTTTCTAGAATGTATTCTTTGTCCTAGTTTATTTTAATTGAATAATTCCTGAATGCCACCAGGCCATGAACGTAGTCAAATAGAGCTACCTGTTGATTCTTTGGTCTTTTATAAGATTTTCCCTGGGTTGGGCTTACACAAGCATCTTGCATAGATCTTAAAAAGAACTAAGATCTGGTGTCCTGCCCACGAGGTGCCAGGCTTCTGCCACCTGCCGATAGCGATGGGAAGTCCCGTTCGTCCCGTGCTCGATTTCCCAGCTTTCTCTCACAAGCATCATCCTGGGCCTCTGCAGCCACCCTTTCAGCTGGACATTCAGATCCTGTGAAAGCTAAGGAAAGAGAGGGTCAGACAGACTCCACACCCTGTGCAGGGTCGGCTCCTGAGGGGCAGGGCCTGGTGACACCCAGGCGTCCAGCATGGGACTTCATGGTGTTGCCTGGTGCAGCCTCCGGGTTGTTTTGGTCCCGAATTTCAGCGTGAATGTGAAGGTGCCTCCCAAGAGCCCCCAGAGATGGCTCCCCTTCAGGGGCGAGGACACGGCCGCCACTGTCCTAGGAAGGCTGCCCGGCCGTGCTCCTGAATGAGGTGCTGGAGAGGCAGTGCCAGGGGCTTCTCTTGGCCTTCCCAGCAGGGCCTCTGCAATGTCTCCACCTCCTCAGGTCCCTGGAGCCCTGACATGTCCGCAGCCAGCTGCACCTGGAGGTCAGTGGGCACGGTGGCTCTGCTGCCCTTCCTGAGATCTGAGGGTTCACTGGCTCCTGCTTCCCAGGCTCTTCTGGTTGTCCCCTCCATCCCCCAGCTGCATCCTGGAAGGTACCTTGAGCCCCCATGGAACCCAATTCACCCCCGAGGTGATGCCAGCACTCAGGGAACCTGAGGGCAGTCCTAGTGGCTGACAGCCCTCATAGCCATTGGGGGTTGGGGAGCTCACCCCTGAGAATTTTTCCTTCCAACCAGGATGCTCCTGACGGGGTCACAGTGCAGAGGCCCTCGGGAATTGATTGTTCTTGGTGAGGACGGCTTTGTTTTAAAGACCTAAATTATTCTATAGGAATGTTTCTAGGTCCTGTGTAGCAGTAGAGGAACAATAGAATCATGGACACCTTTTTCAGAGTTCAGCAGTGGAGCATTTTCTGCACTGACACCGTAAGCCAGAGTCACTTCCATTTTGATGCCACAAATGAGAATGCTAAGACAGCAGTTGCTTGTTGAGCACCAGGATATTCCTAGGTGAATGGTTAAACGCTTGGAATGTGCTTTGATAGACGTGGGGAGCAGTGAGAACAACTGAGACGTGAGCAATCCACATGTGGGCGGGGGTGGGAGGCGCAGGGATCCGCATGGACAGGGGAGGCCGTGGGTGCTGCTGGTGACCGTGACCTTGAGAAGGCACAAGTTATGCCTGCCATGGCAGATTTTTACACATGAAAGTTAAATTGGTCTGGGTCTGAGGGCTTTTTTGAGCAGAAAACTTCCTGTAGGAATACTCATTCTCAAAGGAGGAAAGAAGTGGGGGAAAGGGGCTCAGCCTGCAGCCGTGGAGGGCGGCCGGCCCCAGAGGCAGCTCTGCTGAGGGATGGAGGCTTTCGGCTGCTCGGATTCTCGGCTGAGATGTGCCTGTCGTGTGAGGATGCGGTCCTAGAGAAATGCGAAACAGGAGCCTCATCGGGGATGGTGTTGATGTCACTTAGAAAAAAGGGGTTCCTGTGAACGGCCCTTTGAGAAAGAAGATTGGTGTCCCAGTGGTGTCCCGGGGATGCCTGCCACCCCCAGAATCCAATTGGAAATAACGACCAGCAATGGTAATAAACTCTCCGCACGTATCAGTCCATTTTCACGTGGCTCTAAAAAGCTACCTGAGACTGGGTGATTTATGAAGAAAAGAGCTTTCATTGACCCACCGTTCTGCAGCCTGTACAGGAAACACGGCTGGGGAGGCCTCAGGAAACTTAAAATCATGGTGGGAGGCAGAGGGGAAGCAAGAACCTTCTTCAAAAGGTGGCAGGAGAGAGCGCAAAGGAGAACGTGCTACACACTTTCACACATCCAGAGAGAACTCACTCACTGCCCTGAGGTCAGCCGGGGGCGTCCACTGTGATCCAGCCACCTCCCGCCAGGCCCTCCCTCCGGCACGCCGGGATTACAGTTCCAGATGAGATTTGAGTGAGGACAAAGCCAAGCCGCATCACGGCAGTTCACCTGGGGCCCCCACTTCAGGGAACCAAGGGAATAAGAGGGCTTTCCAGAGATGTGTTTCACAATAGCTCCAGGGTGAACCAGCTTCCGAAGGACATAGATGCAGGTCAGTGAGGGGTCAGCACTTCTCGGGGCCTGACCAAAGTGCCTAATTCTGGGGCCATGTAGCTGTGCTTTGTGTAGAGCTTACAGCTGTGGCCCACGCTCTCTGCAGGGCAGGCATCCGGAGGCCTGATCCTCATCCCAGCTCTGCCATGACCCCCAAACCCAAGGAGCCCCAGCAGGGAGCTTAGAGAGGCAACATCTCGGCCCACAGCAGGGAGAGGGGAAGGTGAAGAGGCTGTGTGAGTTGGCTGTGGCTGTCACCTGTGACGCTGTTGGTGACACATGCTGCTTGACAGGGCATCCTCGAGTTCGTGTTTTGCTGCCTCTAACTTTTCAGAGTTCTGTGTTGGGATGGCCAAGGCGGGGCCCAGGGGAGGAAGAGGAGAGCCGGGCAGCATGAGGGGCTTTTCCTCCAGGTCCAGCTGATGGGCCTGTCTGGGTGCAAAGCTGCCCTCACTATTTGGCCGAAAGCAAATGGTGCTTCCAGACAGCACAGCAGCCTGTTGGCCTCCAGCACCGTGCTGGCCACAAGCACTCGTAGGCTGCTGCCCAGCCACAGCTGTTCCCACAGTCAGGAAATCTTCTGCCTAGAAGGGAAGTCATGAAGAGAGAGCACTTTTTGTTGAGAGCGTAACAGGCCTCTCACCCTGGCTCTGCTGACATTGGGGCCGGGTGTTCTTCCTCATGGGCCACTGTCCTGTGACTCAGCAGCCCCTCCACCCCCATCCAAAGCTAGCAGACCCCACGCCCTAGAAATGTCTCTGCCACGGCCAGGCGTCTCCCTGGGGGACAAGGCTGCCCCGGCCAAGAACCACAGTGTGTGTAGAGCTGAGTGACACCGTGGGCCTGGTACTTCAGCACAAAGGAAGAGGCTCACTTCCGATCACGACGAACAAGTGAGGGATAAACTCCAGGATGTGTGGATCGGGCCCTAGGAAGCCGGTGTTCACTACAGAAGTTCAAACACTTTTCTAGGATCTGCGAGTAAGGTGTCACCCACTGGCTGTGCTGGAGGATGTAGCCACACCCTCACCCCAGCTGAGTTGGGGCTGTGGTGACAGGTAGACTGTTTTGGTTGTAAATGAATTCTGAAGAAAAGCCATTTGTGTTCCAGCTTTTTAATTCTTTAGAAAATAAAATTCCCTGAGAGGCACACTTCACAGAATCCAACAAACTAGAAATGGGCCACAGCGAAGGACAGCAGTTCTCGTGGGATAAAGTTTCCAGTCAGAAGTTTTCGCCAAGGCAGGGGGTCTGGGTAGCAGGCCCTTTTTTTAGCTTGTGCCTCATGTGCAGTGGAGAGCCGTGTGGTCCTCGGGGGTCCACCGTGCCATCCTCACGGGCCGGGCGTGTGGTCCTCGGGTCGACTGTGCCATCCTCACGGGCCGGGCGAGTGGTCCTCTGGGGTGTGCTGTGCCATCCTTACGGGTCTGTCTGTGTCTGTGCTTCCACAAACCCCGGTGCCCTCTGCATCCTGCTGTGTTGCCACCTGACAGCTGGTGAGTCCCACTGGCCTTCCCTCCTCCGCGGCCTCCTGGGTGTGGCTGCTGGCGGATCTGTGGTTCTGGCCACACGCAGGGCAGCCTCTGTCCAGCTCTGTCCTGCCTGCCTGCTTATCTTCCCTTCCTGAGGGAGGTTACCCCTTGAGAAGCCCCCGCGCTTCCACCTCTGCATGGGTGCCCTGCTGTTTTCCCTGATCATTCACTCACAGAACATGCCAGCCGCTGTTCTTCCACAGCAGGCAGGAGCCTGAGCTGAGTTCAGAAGGGAACAGACACAAATGTGCGAGTCTATTCCTGAAACCTGTGCAGTGTAGCTGGGTAATCAGGCGTCCGTCTCTTCTACATAAAGCACAAAACAGAAAAAGGAGGTTCGCAGGTCCCCAAGTTCGCATTATGGATGTTTAAATGGCAGCTGTGAGGGAGTGCCTGTGCTTAGTTTGAGATGTTGGGACCGACATCTGTTGTGGCTGAGAGCATTGAGCAGGGCCAGTGTCTAGAGTGGGCAGAAAGTTCTGGATAGGTGGGCTCTGAGCCCATCACTGAGCCACAGACTGGTGGTAGAAGATGCAGCCGGGAAAGTGGGGTGTCCTGCTGTGCCCCAGGAGCGGGGGCTGTTGCATCTTCTTTTATGTGATAATAAGAAAACGTAGTTGTTATATCTTTGGCGTTTGAAGTGTTGGCACGCAAGAAAAATGAGATGTATTTTCTAAAACTCTGCATAAAAATGAGATGACTTGGACTGTTTTCCCCAAACAGGTATTTGGAAACTGGACGTTTGGGACGCTGGTGTTCACTGTGATGGTGTTCACGGTCACGCTAAAGGTGAGTGCTCCCACGCTCACACTAAAGGTGAGTGCTCCCATGCTCAGTCACACTAAAGGTGAGTGCTCCCACACTCAGTCACGCTAAAGGTGAGTGCTCCCACGCTCAGTCACACTAAACGTGAGTGCTCCCACGCTCAGTCCACTAAAGGTGAGTGCTCTCATGCTCACACTAAACATGAGTGCTCCCACGCTCAGTCACACTAAACGTGAGTGCTCCCACGCTCACACTAAACGTGAGTGCTCCCACGCTCAGTCCCACTAAACGTGAGTGCTCCCACGCTCAGTCCCACTAAAGGTGAGTGCTCCCACGCTCACACTAAACGTGAGTGCTCCCACGCTCAGTCCCACTAAAGGTGAGTGCTCTCACGCTCACACTAAACATGAGTGC
>CAUYLG010058221.1:0-15776 GCA_963573385.1 Cacajao melanocephalus
CCATGCCTCATGTTCCAATGCAGGGTGACCTCGGCTCTGTTGCCATAAACATTGTGCTCAAGGACATAAAATCCCTTTGTAGCACTATGATGTAGCCAGACTTGTAGGCTCCTTGTAAGGCCCGAGTTCCATCAGCTGCACGTAGATAATAAGTTAAAGATAACCACATGTTCTTGTTCTGTGAAACTCTCAAATCACCACTGTTATCTGTCTTTAGAATGATACACCAGTTCTGGCTCACTGATTGAGTTCTGGCTCACTGATTCACTCCACTATCACCCTCTTCCTACCATTACTTCACCTCTACCCTGTAGATCAAAGTGATTGTAACCCCAATAAATAGTGTGGATGATCAGAGCTTGGGGCCTTCCCTGCCTCCTCCAAAGTAATAAAGTGATAGCACCCTGGTCCCGCTGTCTTTCTTAATCTGTCTTTTTCTCATTCGTTTGTCACCACCGAACTCAGGGTACCCACGGGTGATATAGGGCTGCCTCTCTACATTCTGGTGCCCAACATGGGGCTCATGGATCCCTACATTCTGGCCCCCACTGTGTGGGGCTCATGGATTCCCTACAGACTCCATTTGTCTATTTTGGCTTTTGTTGCCATTGCTTTTGGTGTTTTAGTCATGAAGTCCTTGCCCATGCCTATGTCCTGAATGGTATTGCCTAGGTTTTCTTCTAGGGTTTTTATGATGTTAGGTCTTAGGTTTAAATCTTTAATCCATCTGGAGTTAATTTTTGTATAAGGTGTAAGGACTTTTTTACTTCCTTGTAGTAAAATTTTGGTAATTTATTCCTCATATAGGTGCTTACACCTGTGTATTTCATGCTAAGCACTACTTCAGTTGCATCCCGTAAGTTTTGTTGTGTTTTCTTTCTCTTCATCTCTAGACATTTTCTAATTTCCTTTATTATTTCTTGTTTGACCTACTGTCCTTTGAGTTGTGTGTTGTTTAATTTCTACATATTTGTGAATTTCTCTGCTTTTCTTCTGTCATTGTTTTCTAATTTTATTTCATCGTGGTTGGAGAATATACTTTGTATGATGTTAGGTCTATCAAATTTTTTATCATGAGCTATCTTTGAGTTTATCCTCTCTGGAATTTGTTGAGCTTTTGATGTTTCTAAAAAATCAGATTTTGGAAGTTTTTAACCATTACCTTTTTCTTTCTGTTACTCTAATTATATAATCTCAATTGACCTAACTTGAAGTTTCCTAATTCTTTCTCTGACTGTTCAACTCTGCTGTTTAGCCCATCAAGTGAATTTTTCATTTCAGTTATTGTGGTTGTCCACTCCAGATTTTCAATGTGGTTCTTTTTTAAGAAAACATTCTGTTTCTTTAAACTTTAAGTTCAGGGGTACATGTGCAGGTTTGTCACATAGATAGATACACTTGTTTCATGGGGGTTTGTTGTACGGATTATTTCATCACCCAGGCATTAAGCCTAGTACTGATTAATTATTTTTCCTGGTCCAATGTTTACTATTTTGTGAGACACTGCCCTCATATTTTCCTATAGTTCTCCTGACATGGTTTCCTTTAACTCTTTGAAATAACTGATTTAGAACAGCTGACTTAGACATTGTCTAGTCAGTCCAATGTCTAGATTTCCTCAAGAACAGTTCTCTACGGACTGCTTTTCTCCCTTGGGGCCACATATTCTTATTTCTTTGCGTGCTTCATCATACATTTTTGATGGAAACTGGGCACCTTAAATTATATGGCAGCTCTGGAAATCAGATTTGCCCCTTGCCCCAGGTTTTGTTATTGTGATTATTTAGCATCATTTGACTAATATTTCTGAGCTAAATCTATAAAGTCTATATTTTTTGTTGTAATGAAGTTCTGGATCAGTTCACTTAGTGGTCAGCAAACTATTGGAGAGATTTTCTTAATCGCTGGGAAGCAGAATCTCCCAGTTTTTGCCAAGGGCCTCTGAGTATGTGTCGGGCACCCCTTTAACATTCAGCCAGGCAGCATGTTTGTAAATTCCATGGGATTTTCTATGTAAACAATGACATAATCTGCAAATAAAGACAATTTACTTCTTCCTGCCATTTTCCATGTGTTTCATTTCTTCTGCTTTCCTTATTACACTGGCCAGAAACCCCAGTAGTACTGGATAGAACAGAGGCATCCTTTTTTTTTTTTAAGCCATAGGGGGAATGCATTCATTCTTCAACTATTAAGAATAATGTCAGCTGCTGTTAACTGTCACTTTTATTTGTATATGTCCTTGATTAGATTCAGGAAGGTGTTTTCTAATACTGTTTGCAGGAACTGATGTTAAATTTTGCCAAATGCCTTTCTGCATCTATTGAGATAATTATATCATTTTCTTTCTTTTATCTATAGCAATATTCTTTGCTCTGAAACCTGCTCTGTTATTAACAGAGCCACTCTAGCATTCTTTTAAGATGAGCATGCTGTGTCTTTTTCAAACATGTTTGTCTATACTGTTTGTGAATTTATATATTAAAGTTTCTCTCTCTCTCTCTCTCTCTTTTAACAAAAGAAAAAGGTTTAATGGATTTATAGTTCCATGTAGCTGAGGAAACCTCACAATCAGGGTAGAATGCAAGAAGGAGCAAGTCATGTCTTACATGGATGGCAGCAGGCAAAGACAGTTTGTGTAGGGAAACTTCCATTTTTAAAAACCATCAGATCTCATGATCCTCACTATCACAAAAACAGCATGGGAAAGACACACCCCCATGATTCAGTTATCTCCCACTGGATCCCTCCCACACCATATGGGAATTATGGGAGCTACACAGTAAGATATGGGTAGGGACACAGAGCCAAACCATATCAACTTCCTTCACATGTGCAATACTCTCAGTTTGCTTAGGTCAACAAATACATATATTTTTTTCTGTTTAATATCACATATTTGACAATTTTTGTGTGCAAATGGGCCATGAATTTGTGTGGTGGTAAAACTCCTTTTACCATTTCAAAGCTCACCAAATTAATATCTGACATCATTCTCAGAATATATTTTAACTATATATGTTAAGTAAGTTAATATAAAACATCACAGATCAACTAAAAATATGTTATCACCGGGAATTCTAATTGTTCAATATGTGAATGTATTTAAGAGTCAAACACAGAGAACAACTTAAAAGCACATTCAAGTCACTTAAAAATCCAAGCACAAATTGATCAAGAGATGACTGAGAGCAACACATGCCAATAAAACGTGTTTTTAGTGGAAGTTGATGGTTTGGAAGAACAGAGTAGCCTCGTGTGAACACTCCTAAGTGGCTGTTTTATTGAACTATATCTGGCATTTGTTGTTTCCTTTTCTGATTGGCATTTATCTCATTTCCTGCATCATTCCATCTCCTTATTTCAGCATCTGTGTTTCTTGCCTTATATTCCTATGTTAGTAAGCAAATAGAATATCTGTTTATAAAAAATAAAGAGGCCTGCCAGCTTTTTTCTCTAAGTCTATGGGAATTAATTATATTTTGAGATGGTTATAATGATACTCAAAAACAAAAATTTAAATGTACCTTTTCAAATTCAAAAATAATCAAACTGAAGCTTAGCATAGGAAAAAAAAGCTAACATATTGACATTGTAAGGCTTTTCTCTCTTAAAATTGTAGTACTCACACGATGTTGAATAAAAATAGGCTTCTAATACGTTACTCAGAAAAGTCATTTATATTTACTCTCTTGTATTTTAAGACAAAATATTCCTAATGTAAATATATTTAGTAAAACATGATTTTGAGTATATTAATTTTAAGGATATAAATGCCAAAATTATCTTACATTTTTCTGTAACCAAGTTTATAGAGTTAGCTGATTTTTTTCTCTGAAGCTTCTTTTATAGTGGCATTAATCACATTCATGAGGGCAGAGCTCTTGTAACTTAGTTATTTTCAAAAAGGCCCCATATCTTTTTTTTATATATATACTTTAAGTTCTGGGGTACATGTGCAGATTGTGCAGGATTGTTACGTAGGTATACACATGCCCTAGTGGTTTGCTGCATCCATCCCCCACGTCACCTACATTAGGTATTTCTCCTAATGTTATCCCTCCCCAATCCCCCCATCCCCTGCTAACTCTCCCCTAGCTCCCCCTACCCCCGAGACAGGTCCTGGAGTGTGATTTTCCCCTCCCTGTGCCCATATGTTCTCATTGATCAACACCCACTTATGAACGAGAACATGCAGTGTTTGGTTTTCTATTCTTGTGTCAGTTTGCTGAGAATGATGGTTTCCAGCTTCATACATGTCCCTGAAAAGGACATGAACTCATTTTTTATGGCTGCATAGTATTCCATGGTGTATATGTGCCACATTTTCTTTATCCAGTCTATCCTTGATGAGCATTTAGGTCTTTGCTATTGTAAACAGTGCTGCAATAAACATACGTGTGCATGTGTCTTTATAACAGACCAATTTATAATCCTTTGGGTATATACCAGTAATGGAATTGCTGGGTCAAATGGTATTTCTAGTTTTAGATCCTTGAGGAATTGCCACACTGTTTTCCACAATGGTTGAACTAATTTACACCCCCACCAGCAGTGTAAAAGCGTTCCTATTTCTCCACATCCTCTCCAGCAGCTATTATCTCCAGATTTTTTAATGATCACCATTCTAACTGACATGAGAGCTCAATGTGGTTTTAATTTCCATTTCTCTAATGACCAGTGATGATGAGCATTTTTCATATGTTTGTTGGCTGCATAAATGTCTTCTTTTGAAAAGAGTCTATCATATCCTTCACCCACTTTTTGATGGGGTTCTTTTTTTCTTGTAAATTTGTTTAGGTTCTTTGCAGATTCTGCATATTAGTCCTTTGTCAGATGGGTAGATTGCAAATACCTTTTCCCATTCCGTTGGTTGCTGGTTCACTCTAATGATTGTTTCTTTTGGTGTGCAGAAGCTCTTTAGTTTAATTAGATCCCATTTGTCTATTTTGGCTTTTGTTGCCATTGCTTTTGGTGTTTTAGTTATGAAGTCATTGCGTATGCCTATGTCCTGAATGGTATTGCCTAGGGTTTCTTCTAGGGTTTTTATGGTGTTAGGTCTTATGTTTAAATCTTTAATCCATCTGGAGTTAATTTTTGTATAAGGTGTAAGGAAGGGATTAATTTCAGCTTTCTACCCATGGCTAGCTAGTTTTCCCAATACCATTTATTAAATAGGGAATCCTTTCCCCATTGCTTGTTTTTGTCAGATTTATCAAAGATCAGATGGTTGCAGATGAGTGGCATTACTTCTGAGGCCTCTGTTCTGTTCCAATGGATGTGACTTCACTTCAAGTCAGTGAAGTTCTGAAAATCACCAGCTTTGGCTTTCCCCAGCCAGGCCTTCCTCTTACATAATGGAGGTAAGACAGGGAAGGAAAAGTGGGTTTCAGAGACCAATGAAATGATAAAAGAGCAGAAGGTGATAGGCTGAAATTCTTAATGGCTTATGAGCAAGTTTCCCCATGCTATCCCCATCCCCATCACTGTCCACTGCCCAATTCCACCCCACTTCTCCTCTTTCAGTGAAAAGAATATAAAAGCTAAACAACCGCTTTTCTCTTTTCCATGCCTACATTTTAAAATATCTTGTTAAGATAGATCTGTATTGCTGACCAAGTTACATTTTCTTCCTTATGATTTGGACCAATAATTTCTGACACAATTGATTTAACAAAATATATTCGAATACATTTGATCTTTACAAAATGCAGTATCTTATACTTCTTGTATTTTTTTCTATTTAATCTAATGAATTCCTTATGTTACTATAACAGATTTTTTTCCAGAGTTGAACTACCCATTATTGATGGGAATGTAGACTGATACAGCCGTTATGGAAAACAGTATACAGGTACCTAAATAAATTAAAAACACAATTACAGTATGATCCAGCAATTCCTCTTCTGGGCATATACCCAACGGTACTGAAATCACCACCTTATAAAGATGTCTTCATTCATGTTCAATGACAACAACCTGGGTGGCTGTCAATGGACTAATGGATAAAAAACTGGCACAAATACACATACACACACACACACACACACACACACACACACACACACGATGGAATATATTCAGCCTTAAAAATGGGAGAGATTCTGCCATTTGCCACAACATGGATGATCTGTGTGATACGGTTCTAAGCAAAATAAGCCAGACACAGAAAGAAAAACATTTCATGACCTCACTTATATGTGGAACCTAAAAATTTAAACAGTTGAAATATACAGAGACAGAGAATAAAATAATGATTATTGGGAGAGGGGTAGAGGAGGAAATGGAGAGATTAGGTCAAAGGATGCAAAGCAGCAGATACGTACAATGAACAAGTGCAAAGATTGAGTTTTTAAGGTGGAGACTATAGTAAATGTTCCTGTATAATAATCAGGACTTTTGTTAAATTTGTACATTGTAACTGTGCTTGCTACAGGGAGAAAAAGGAGTAACTCTCTGAGATGATGGGTGTGTTAATCTGTTTCTCTGTAATAATCACTTTTATGTATGTATTTCATAACATCATGTGGTATTCATTAATAAAATTCATAGTCTAAACTGGTACGATGATTATGGAAAATAGTATGGAGATTTCTCAAAAAAAATTAAAAATAGAACTACCATATGATCCAGCATCCCATTTTGGGGTATGTTTCTAAAGAAAGGAAGGCAGCACCTCATAGAGATCTGTACTGCCATATCCATTGCACATTTTTCACAACAGCCAAGATATGGAAACAACCTAAATGTCCACCCATGAA
Source organism: Cacajao melanocephalus (assembly GCA_963573385.1). Classification (NCBI taxonomy): domain Eukaryota; kingdom Metazoa; phylum Chordata; class Mammalia; order Primates; family Pitheciidae; genus Cacajao; species Cacajao melanocephalus. The sequence goes on from CAUYLG010058221.1 coordinate 6,762, forward strand.
CAAATGGAAAAAGAAATCATGGTGTATTCATACAATGTGATAGTATTCAGCCTTTAAAAAAGAAGGAAATTCTGTGATTTGTAACAATGTGAATGAACCCGGAGGACATATGCTAAGTCAAATAAGCCCACCATGGAAAGACACTTTAGGATCTCATTTATATGTGGAATCTAAAAATAGTTAACACTATTCTCACTGCCGTGTATATATTCAAAGGAGATAAAATCTGTATGATGAAGACATAGCTGCTCTCCTGTGTTTATTGCGGCATTATTCACAATAGCCAAGATATGGAATCGACTTAAATGTCTATCAATGAACGAATGGATTTTAAAAATGGGGTATGTATACACAGTGGAATACTATCCCATCATAAAAAGAAGAAAATCCTGTCATTGTGACAACATGGATGAACCTAGAGTACATTCTGTCAAGTGAAATAAGCTAAGAACAGAGGGGCAAATGCCACTAATCTCACTCGTGTGTGGAATCTAAAAGAGTTGATTTCACAGAAGTAGACAATAGAATAATGGTTATCGGAGGCTGGGAGAGTAGTGGGTAGATGGATAGGGAGAGATTGATTAATGAATACAGAGTTAAAGTGAGATAGGAGGAACTAGCTCTAAAATTTTATTGCACAGTAGGGTGACTGTACTTAACAAACATGCATTGTATACTTCAAAATAACCAAGTGAGAGGATTTTGAATGTGTTCGCCATTGCACTCACCCATTTTCAGAAACATAAGAAGTATTGGAGGTGATAGGTATGCTAATTACCTAGATTTGATTATTACACAATGTATGTGTCAAAACATTACACTGTACCAGATAAATAGTATTATTATGTGTTAATTTAAAACAAAATAAAACTTAAAAAAAGCCAAACTCACCAAAGCCAGGAGTAGAATGGTGTTTGCTAGGACCTATGGGGAGAAGACAACGGGGAGGCAATTGTCAAGGGGTATGGAGTGTCAGTTATGCAAGATAAATAAGTTCTGGAGATCTGTACAGCACAAGGTCTACAGTTATCAATACTATATTGTATACTTAAAATTTGGTAAAAAAATATGTAGAGCTTGTGTTAAGTGTTGTTGTCACACACATGCACTGTAATTACACATACAAGTAATAATAACAAAAGAGCTGGGAGAAAACTTTGAGAGGGGTTAGATACATCTGTGCCTTTGATAGTTATGATAGCTTCATAGCTGCATACTTACCTTCAAACTCATAGAGTTGTGTATATTAAATATATACAACTTTTTACATGTCAATCATATTTGAATAAAGTGTTATTTCTTAAAAAACCAGATTCTTTGTTATTACCTCTTCTAGCCAAGAGAACCTACAACTAAGAAATTCTAGGAGGATTCCAAAATCTACGTCTAGTCCAGATGTAAACTTCTAACCTTAGGTTAAAGAACAAACAGAAGACTAAGAGCAATGGAAGAGAATAAGTGGCATTTTGTATATTTGCTGTACTGGAATGTTACCTTTGTGAGATTTTCTTTATTCACTGCTGAATCTCTGATACCTAAAACTGTGCCTTGCTCATTGCAGATTCTCAGCAAATGTTTTTAATATATGGAAGTTACTGCTGCATAAAAGTCTTATCCAAACAATATCTATCATTTTAGTATTATATCTCATGGCTCTGAAAAGTTGATTGGGCTCAGCTGAGTGGTTCTTGTTCAAGGTGTGTTTGCCGTTGGATGGTGGCTATAGCTGGAGTCATCTTGAAGCTTCCTCACCACAGATGTAAAGTTGATATTGGCTGTTGGCAGAACATGGCATTGGCAGCCAAAACTCCTATATAAGGCCCTTCCATGTGGCCAGGACCTCCTGATAGCATGGTGGTTAGGTTCCAAGAGCAAGCTTCTCAAGGCAACAAGGAAGGTGTACACCTAGCCCTGGAAATCACGTAGCATCACTTCAGTCAAATTTGATCTATCACAAAGGCTGCCCAACAACAAAACTATTCCTGTTCATAAGCACATAAGAAACAAACCCAGGAACTCTGAAAAACAGGTTACAGGAACTTCAATGTGGAATGACAATCCTTTAGTAGCACATACGGCATGTGGTAAAGGTAGAAAGCTACATGGTGAGTGTTTGATAAAGCGTGCCATGGTTTGCAGTGATACTGACTCTTCTAGAGCCTGGAGAGATCATATGAGGAGTGAGGGCAACAGGAAGTGGCGCAAGCAGAGGTCTGGCTCCTTCCTCTACTTCAACCAGATCAGCTTTTGTTTGTACAAACACAGACTTTTGGTTCTGTGTAATGTTTTATTTGAAGAAAGACTTTCTGCTGTTTAAACAGTTAGTAACTGGGGAAATGGGTAAGATTATAGGCATGCCAATATACTTGGTTTGTGTTGATTCACCTGCTGACAGTATTTTTGTTTTTATCATTTTCAGAGAATTACTATTTTTTAAATACAGAGTCTCAATGTTGCCCAGTCTGGATAGCAGTGGCTATTCACAGGTGTGGTTATAGCTCATTACACCCTCTAATTCCTAAGCTTAAATGATCCTCCTGCCTCAGTCTCCTTAGTAGCTGATACTGCAGGCATGTGCCACTGCACCTGCCCATTTCCAGATAATTTGATGGGAAATATTGGGTGTAAATTCTAAGGAAATGAATTGCAATTACATGGCATTGATGCTACCTTTCAGATATCAGAGGTGGCATCTTTCCTCTGATCTCTCATCTCTGAGCTCCTCTATCTGCTACAGCCTTTTGGATTTACTGCATAAAAACAACTGTGCGCCTGCCTGCCCTTTGCTTATTAAGGTCTCCTTCTTCAAGAACGATCATTGCTCCTGCTCATCATCGTGTCACCTTCCTGCTGGTCATTCAGAAGGAGGCCAGAGTGAACACACCGATTTTGCTCCTTAGATGCTCCTTTGATAAAAGTGTATGGATATGTTCTTTATTCTCTACCACATGAATATGAATAACAAAGAGATATTATAAGCTAAGAGAACTACACATTACTAAGGATAATACCCGGATTAGTCAGGACAGGGCAAATTTGTGCCATGGTAGCACAGAACAATAAATCTCAGTGGATTAACACAGGAATGATTCTTGCTCATGCAATATTAGTGTAGCTCAGGGTCATCTTCAAGTCTTTTGTCCTCCACATGGTCACTTAGCTAAGCAGGCTTCTTCGCTTTGTGACTTCATAATCTACCATCTCCATATATATCCTAAAAGAGAAGTAAACAGACTAAAAAGTGAGGGCTTTCACTGCCTCAGCCTAGAAGTGATCCTTCAGATCACTGTCCACTGGTTAGAACTAGTTATGTGTCCCTGGCCAAGTGCAAAGGGGCTGAAATTTCTGATCATCCGTGTGCCCAAAAAGGAGAGGAAAGTCAAACGCTAGAAGCATTTACCATGGTAACAAATGTTATCAATATTTTCTGTAAACCTTCTGGAAAGTAAATGTGAGGATTCTCTTTGACTGGGTAATTCTATTCTTGAACATTTGGAAAATTTTTCTGAAGAAACAATTTCCACCCCACTACAAACAAATAAAAGTATTTTCTTTGGTTTCCCATAACAGCCTGGGCATTGATCTGCTATAGCTCACACCTCCTTATTTTATTATTACAGATTTCTGAGTCTGACCTCCACATAGGTCTGTGAGATCTCTAAGGCATGGTCAGCATCATACTTATGTTTTGAATCTCAGGTCACAGACATGAATAAAGTTAACGCACAACATAAGTTGGAATATAAATGTCTGCAGTGGGGGCCATGTGTATGTATGAAAAACCCAGTCTACACTGATCATGCCTTAGCTATGTAAAGCTGGCAAAAATGTGTGAGATGTCATGTTAGAAAGCATACCACGCTGGTATTTTGTGTTCATTTGGGTTTGAAAGATTAATAAGAGACATAGACTGGCAGGAAAGATGGTATTAGATGCTACTTTACCTAAGATCCTCTCATTCACAGGCACTAGGTGACTCAGTGAACCAAACAGTAGTGGCTACTGTGTACATATGCAGGGTCAGGTCAGCCAGGGATGGGGTTTAGAATTCTACTTGTTGTCTGCCAGGTCCCTGGATCCTGGGAAGAAGTGGAGTGGAGGGTGCATACTCCACTTATTGTAACAAATGGCCTCCTTTCTCCTTCCCACCACCCTCACCTCAGATTCCGAAATCTGTGTCAACTTACCCATTCAGTCTTGCATAACTCCAGGCTCTTCAGCCTGTGTAGACATTTATGGCTCCCTAGGGCTGTGGCTTTGCCTTCTAAAACCTTGGATCCTACACTGAGCCAACCAGGCCATCAGAAGTCATGATGCTGCCTCTGATCTGACCCTTGATGTTATTAGTGTTTGAAGATGCCTGCCTTTTACCTTGTCCTAGACAACAAGGGGTACCTCTCTGTGTGTGGACATTGATTTAGAATCCTCCTGGAGACCTGGGTCAGTTGGCAGGCAAGTCAGAACCCAATTTTAATCCATTCTACCTCACCTTGGTCTGTATTTCTCACCCCTTTTAGTCTAGATGTCCTCTCTTCTCCACCACTGAGGTCCTGGCATGAGTCTAAGACAACATATGTGATATATCGTTAGTGTGATTCCAGGTAAAGCACAATATGTGAAAAGGAAGAGAGATGAGAGTGCATGTAGTAGATCAAGAAACTGTGAATAGATTAGAGAGAGAGAAGCAAATGGTTTCCACTGAAATGGTGCAAGTTCAAGCTTGGAAGGAAGGTAGGAACTATGTCCTGGCACTCCTTGGATGCAGAGTTAACGAAGTGTGAACTTGCCTTGTGGAGAAGTTACCCTGGTGCCATCAAACAGAAACCAAGATTGTTAATATGCTCACCCTGGGCCTTTACCTTGGCTCTGTGATGCATTTCTCATGTGGATGTCCAGCTGGCTCTACTTTTCTGAACTCATATTTTCCCTTCAAATAAAGCATGTCCTTTTTTGCTGAGTTGTGAAGGTTAGAGTCAATCAATCTAAAACAATGAGCACAGTGTCTGAGACAGAGAAAGTATTTAAAAGGGGCTAAATAATCATCGAAAGTTAGGAAGAATATGTTGATAAGAAGAGTATTTTAGAAAAAATAACTGTTTAGTGGGTGGGATTGTAGATGGGACATGTTACAAGAACAAAGAAAATCAATTAATATACCAATGTAATAAAAGAGACAAGTTCTGAAGTAAGATGGGGCCTATTGGAAGGAAAAATAAAGCAATGCCACCTACATGCTTAAGTAGGAGGATATTGAAGCTGAGAAAGCAGATTTGTGTTGAAGATGGCATTTGACTTTGGAGTGTGGAATTTGACATTGAAGTGGTGAATGCAAAAGGAGACTTATGCCTGAGACAACTGTCCACGGGGAAGGTTAATATTTGGATTTAAGAATTTTCTGCATAGAAATCATACTAAAAATAATGAGAATAGTTAGATCTGTTCCAAGCACAAAACACGTGCTTCTAAAAAGAGAAAAAAATAGTCCAGTGAAGACAGAAAGGAACACACACACACACACACACACACACACACACACACACACACACACACCCCAAAGATGAAGTGGTGGACAGAGACACTCATGTCTCCAGGATGGAACGAGATTTCCTGTCTCTTACAGAGGTGCTGTCAGGACCTTCCATAAGAGACAGAACCCCTGCTTCTGAACCCGTGCTTGTATTTACCTAGGTTACCACTAGGTGGAGCCCACGCTTCACTATGTCCCTACCGCTTTCTGAGATGAGCTAATTATAAGAAAAAATGCAGAGCTGTTTACTGTCTATTGACTAAAGAAATTTTGCATGATAATTTTTATAGAATATGTAAAACAGTCTGAAAGCAGGACTATATGTTTCCTGTATTTCCCTAGAATTGGGCCATTTATCACAGAGAACTGTTACAGTTGTCTCAGAATCATTAATTGTACTAAATTAATAATTTAGGTTTGTTTTCTGATGTCACATTTTTTTTAACATTTGCTTGTTATGTAGAAATTTCACCTTTTACCAAAGCCAAATTCATCTATTAACTATATTTTATGCTAAACAGCATGACTTTCAGAAAAAATAACATTTAGAGTTCTTTTTATAGCAAAATTAAATTGGCTGCTCTCAACATTCTCAAAGCCAATTTTGTTTTGTCTCTTTATGTCTAGTAATATCTTAAGCAAAACAGAGTCTCTTGATGGGAACTCTGTGTGCCTCTATCTGGTTAATCTAAAGACTTGCAGAAGAAAAACCTTACATCTATCCCTGAAGCCACTCTCCTTGAAATGTGACTTTTGTTTAATTAACTTCCAGTGAATTCTTTGCATAAATTAAAGTTGAGAAACAAGTCATTTTTCACTGAGAGAGAGAGAGGAAGCAGAGAGAAAACAAGAGGAGAAGAGCAGGAAAGGGAGGGTTGAAAATTACATTGAAAATACATAGGGCCAGGTGCGGTGGCTCACGCCTGTAATCCCAGCACTTTGGGAGGCTGAGGCAGGCGGATCACGAGATCAGGAGTTCAAGATCAGCCCGGTCAACATAGTGAAACTCCGTCTCTACTAAAAATAGAAAAAACTAGCCGGGCGTGATGGCAGGTGCCTATAATCCCAGCTACTTGGGAGGGTGAGGCAGGATAATTGCTTGAACGCAGGACGCTGAGTTTGCAGTGAGCCGAGATCGCACCATTGTACTCCAGCTGGGGTGACAGTGCTAGACTCCATCTCAAAAAAAAAAAAAATACGTAAAGTGCCACTACCTTCTAATTAGTGATGACTGTTGAGATTTCCTCAGGGTTACTTTACCTGTTTACTAAACTTTGTAATGGATGTGTAATAAACATGCAGAAGACTGTATTATCATAAATGTATAGCTCTATAAAAATTAAGAGCAGCCCAGTAACTACCCTTAAAATAAATTTGTATTGTATAGAATATACTTTTTTTATTTGGCTTCCTTTGATTAATATTGTTTGTGAGATTCATTATTGTGAGTAAGCAATTATAGTTTCTTAATTCTTATAGCTGCGTATAGCAGTTTATTTTGTAAATATATCACAATGTATTTACTCATTTATTCAGTTGTTAATGGACATTTCGTTAGTTTCAAGTTTTGGACAATTATAAATAGTGCTGCTATGAGCATTCTCATATATATTTTATTGAATGTAGGCATGCATTTATGTTGGATATACAACTAAAGATAAAATTGCTGGATTCTACATTTCATTTGTTCGTTTTAGATAATTATCCCAAATAATTTTCCAAAATGATAGTGCAAATTTATTTTCCCACCAACAGTATATGAGAGTCCCAGTTGCTCTAAATCCCTGCCAGCATTTGGCTTTTTTTTTTTTTTTTTGCTTTTCAGTATAGCCATTCTGGTGAATATGTACTGTGGTTTTAATATACAACACATTGACAACAAATGGAGCATAACACCATTTTTTATGTGTATATTGACCAACGTAGTTTTGAACTCAGTTCAATTTGTTTGAATATTTTTAAATTGAATTGTCTCTCTTATTTGTAATGTAGTATTTCTCTTTATTTTCTAGATATAAATAATGTCAGAAATGATATATTATAAAAAATTTCTTCCAATCTGTAGATTTCATTTTCACTCTCTTAATGGGATCTATATATCATAACCTGAAATTCTTAATTTTAATGTAATTTATATATCCTTTTTTTCCCTTTAAACAATTCCTTTTTGTGTTCTCTTTAAGAAGTCTTTGCTTAATCCAAGACTGTAACTGAGATCTACCTTCACAAGTTTTTTGAGTACAATGTGAAATTAAGCTACATTTTTTCAGTATGATTATCCAGATGACTCAGCAACATGTATTGATAAGGCCATTCCTTTCCAGTGAAATGTAGTGTCCTCTTTGTTAAGAACTGGGTGAAGTTGTATATGTAAGTCTGTTTCTGGACTCCATTTTTTCCATTGATTTGTCGTCTAGTCTTGTACCACAACCACACTGTAATCATTACAGTTTTATAACAGATTATGATAGCAGATACTATAAACCCTCGATAGTGATGTTATGCAAGAAGAATTGGCATGGCTCTTTTGATTCTTTTTCATTCCTATGAAAATCCTGAAAACAGTTTGTCACTGTCTACTCCAAAAATCTAGGTGGGATTGATTGTGATCATGTAGAATCTATAGATTAACTGGGGAGAACCTAACATCTTTACAGCATTGAGACTTTCAGTCAATGAACATTGTATATCCCTTCACCTATTTCAGACTTCTTTTATTAGCACTTATAGTTTTCCATGTAGAGACTTCACGTATAAATTGCTAGATCTTTTCCCCTAGATACATAATAGGTTTTAATGCTGTTGCAAATAGTATCACCAAAAATGTATTTTCCACTTGTTTGCCACTGGTGTATGGAAATGCAATTGTATTTAGCATACTTGTCTCCAGTGGCCCTGATAATTTTTTCAGTATTTTTGTTAGATATCCAATTGTGTCATCTGGGTCCAGGGACAGTTTTATTTCTTCATTTCTAACTCAGTCCTTTCACTTGTTTTTCATGTCTTCCTGCACTTTCTAAGACATTTATTACAATGTTGAATAGAAACCATAGTATTAGGCATCCATGTATTATTCCTGATCTCAAATAGAAACTTTCAATAATTTACCACTAAGTAGGATGTTTGCTGTATGATTTTTGTACAATTTGAAAATCAATTAAATTGCCTTTTAGTTATAGTTTGATAAGCATTTTTATTTTATATGGTTATTGAACTTTAGGAAATGCTTTTTCTACACTTAAGATGAGTAGGTGATTTTTTGCCATTTTCCTGTTTATGTGGTAAATTTTATCAACTGATTTCTGAATGTTACAACAATTTTGCATACCTAGACTCAATGACACTTAACCATAATACATTATTTCTTTACTGTCAATTCTATTTGCTAATTGATTTAGAAATTTTGATGTATACATAAAAGCAATTAGTTTGTAATTTTCTTTTTGGTACTGATATTGTCTTGTTTTGGTATCAAAAAGTTGGGAAGT
>CAUYLG010058222.1:0-31322 GCA_963573385.1 Cacajao melanocephalus
CTATTTTAAAAGTGACCACATAATTGGAAGTAAATCACTCCTCAGCAATTGCATAGCATTTCACAGCTTTAAATAAAATATTGGTTGGCTGCTTGTTTGTTATTTTCATCCCTTATTCCTTCCTGTCTCCATTGTTAAGCACAGTTATTGGCATAAAAGAGGCTTTTAATACCCATTTTTAGATTGCATTCTAGCCTGGGCAATTGAACAAGAATCCCGTTCTCTCTTCCTCTTTCTTTCTCTGTTACATTCTTTTTTTTTTCTTTCACTCTTTCTTTCTTCTTTTCTCTCTTTTTCTTTCTTTCAAAAATAAAAATAAAAAAATAAAAAATAATAATAATGGAATAGTCACCCACCACTAAAGACATTTCGGTCAACAATAGACTGCGTATACAACCATGGTCCCATAAAATTACATAGAGGTGAAAAGTTTCTATTGCTTGGTAACATTGTAGCCCTCGTAATGCAGTAATGCAAAGCATTGCCTTTTCTATGTTTAGACACACAAATACTTACCATTGTGTTACAATTGCCTTCAGTATTCAGTACAGTAACATGCTGTACAAATTTGTAGCCCAGGAACCACATAGGCTGGATGTGTAGTAGGTTATATAGGTTATGATCATCTAGGTGTCTGTAAGCATATGCTATAATGTTGGCACAATAAGGAGATTACCTAATGATGCCTTTCTCAGCATGTACTCTTGTCATTAAGCACCACATGACTATAGTAACATTTGGCAGAAAAAATAATGGTTCTGTGGAAGTCTTCATAGTAATTTTTGAAGCAGAATAACTAAGAAAATAAGATCAATTTATGTAAAGTTCAGGAAATCAATTTTTAAAGACCGGTTTTGTACTAAGCATTTAAATCGTCCACATTAACCGGACAACTTTGCAACCTTTTCTGACCTCAGCTTGTGGTGACCTTGCTCGCTCACCCATGCAGTCCTGCTGTTCACAGTCTCAGCAACGGCTCAGCAGTTGACCAGTTATTCCCAAATCAGTTCCATTTATAGTCACTTTACTTATGTCAATAGAAACTAACCAATTAATATAGAAATGAGAAGGGTTAAAAGAAACACATTTCTACCTCCACCTTCACATGAGTTCCTCATTGGATTAGCCTTTGAGTTTAAACAGGAAAAAAATAGCCTTATCTAGGCATCTGTGGAAGTGTTTGTAATGTCTTTGCAAGATCACTTGAAATATATTAGTGTTAAGTTAGCATGCCTTTACTGTGCATAATTTGCAGAGCTTAGCAGATAATTGTGGTGAGTAACACAAGACCAACTCTACTTCGGTGAGAGCCTGAATCATGTCAGAGGGCCCGTGAGGCAGTATGACCCCTTGGGTCCCATATCTGGTGTTTTTGCTCAGCTTCTGAGATGCCTGGAGCTGCAGCCTTGCACCTGGGACAATTTCCATTGCAGCCACGCTGGTAGACAGTAAAAACCTTGTGGCAGTACTGAGAATGTATGTAGCCCAGGCATGAAAACTTTGTCACTTATAACCAGGTGATAATTTCTACTTGAAGTGATGCAGTTTATACCTCTTTTCCTGGAGTAATTATTTGATAGCACCTTGTTTTTCACTTTCAAAAGTGTTCCAGTCTGCTGAATAAATTAAATGGTCGTTCAAACTACAGGATTATGTTTTCTGTTAGCAGCACATTTTGGGTTATTTCTAGAAAAATTCTAGAGGAAAAAGACTTACCACACCCCCCAGGTATAATCCAAAAATGTATAATTCCTATCTCCTGTGTAGATGGTAAACTGGGTTTGGCCAATCACAGTTCTTTCCAGAGACTGTTGTTTTAAACTAAACAATGAGATGAAAGCGACTCCCTGAGGAATCCTTCTGCAGCCAGAGAACTGGCTTTCCAAGGGTGCAAAGTGACATCATGGGATTGTGGCAGCTGCAGCAGGCAAAGTTGCCTCACAGACCAGTTCTGCATGGAGGGATTTAAACATATTCTTGCTAGCTTAGCCTCAAAGATGTTCTCCAGCCTTTCCAACCATTCTGTACACTATTCAATATCTTTTAATAAACTCCTGGGTATTTTTTTCTGCATAATTAGCCAGCCAGTTTCCATTGCTTATAACTAAAGACCTTGACTAAGACATGGGTAAAATTTGAGTACATAGGCTATTTCAACCAAATATTTTTAACCCCAGGATCCACATGGAAAAGAAACATTCTGCTGTTTTGAAAGTTCTGTTCAAGTCTTTTTCAAAGAACAATGTCTTATGTGAAAAAGGGCTGCTCATCATTTTCAAAGTTAACCTTGATTATTCATGCCATAGATTATTCCAAACTATGGATTATTCTTTTTAAAATGATGTTAAGGTCAAGTGACAGACTTTCTTCTCAGATGTCACATGGAAAAACAGGTGTTTGGATGTCAACTGTGGGATTTTTAATCCTATGGCTTTCTCATTGGCAGCACTATGTTTTCAGAGAAGCTTTAGCCCTATGCAATGCCCACTGTGACAATCAACCAGACAGCCTCATTTTCAATAATGTCACCTGAAGAGTGTTTAATTAGCTTTCTTCCTGCTGCCGACTTACCCTCACTTGGATACACACATTATAGAGCCTAAACAGCAGCAGGTCATCAAAGTGAGTTGAAATATGCTATTATTTTCTTGATAATGGATTCTTTAAAGATCTCAGATATCATTCAACTGCCAACAGGCTCAGGCCCTAATAGGGTGGTGCAGTATGGCATTTCAGAAGTTTTCTTTTGTGTTCCAATCCAGAATTCCAGGTAGACTCTGCGTAATTAGTAGTTGTCAGTTTAAATGCATATATAAATCTGCATATATTTGGACAAAACTTCTCAAATGATGATTCAATTTTTTGTTATGCAGTGACATTTTTCTTTGATTCCTCTATGTAAGGGAACTTACCACAATGAATAATAAAATACTTGAAGACCAGTGAAATAGCTCACAGGAACTTGGTTGAATAGAATTACAGTGGCTTCTTCAGCAGCAGTGCAGAGCAGGGTCTGGGCCTCCTTAGAATGTGTGGACATGACCCGAAATGCTGCGACCCTGAGCTGCACCCTCATAACTGAATGAGGCTGTCAGTACCTCAGATAATCATATCTTGAGGATATGTATGGACTCACAAATGTATACAAACAAGTGTACCTGTAAGTGTTGCTAGTTAATGACTTATATGTTTTCTGTGGCATAAGAAAAAACTATTTAATGGTAGAGAAAGAGATTTGCAAAAGTTGGAAAGGACTGTAATTTCTATGATCGTGATGGACATTTAAAGGTGCTTACTTTTGTCTGCATCTGACACCAGATAGCTTCTATTCCCTGTGCCCAGGCCTTGAGATAAACTGTAGTCAGTGTGGGGAGGAATCTTCTATGGGCTCACAGAAAGTTGGCTAATTTGTCATCTTTTTTCTCCTTTTTCCATTACCTTGTTCTATCCATTAATCCATTAACTGGAAACACCTACAAGAACACTTGTATCTATACACTTGTGAATCCATACTAGTGGACAGTATTTAGTGAGCACTTCTTATGTCCCTGAGAATGTGCATTATTTCACGACATCAGTACCTCATTATGCTGACAACCTTATTAGGGAGACACTCCTTTTAACAAGCCTATTTTTACAGAGGAGGACATCAGGGCTTGAGAAAATTAATAAACTCTTCCATGGTTACCTATTTAGGAAATGGTATAGCCACAATTGAAGCCAGCAACCATTCGGACCCAGCACAATGATGAGACATTTAGTCTGTACTCAATTAATATTTAAAGACTTTAGTGCCATGAATCATAAAGCCAGGGCACTGGAAGAAATCCTTGAAAACTAGCTGGAACTTTCACCCGTGTTGGTTTAGGGACATAACTAAAGTGTCAAAGTTACAGAAAACACTTCCTATTTCCTTTCATAGATGAAAATATCTTTCCCTAATTACCTTAAGAGTTTTCTTTCAATTTCAGTTTGGAAAAGAACAAATTAATAAGTTATTTTTATGTATATAAAGGATTATATATTTATACACCAAAATACCGGGAACTCTTTTTTAAATGTTGGATTTATGGATTTATGTACTTAAAATGTTTTTTATTTTTTTATTATTTTTTTACTAGAGACTGGACATCACCGTATTGTCAAATTGGGCTTGAATTTCTGGACTCAAGTTATCCTCCTGCCTCAGCTGACCTAGTAGCTGGGTTTATTAACTTTTAAACTGCATTTTTGGGAAAAAATAGAAAGAAAAGTTGAAAAAAAGGGTTTTTTTTCCTTTTAGTGATTTTAGGATTATATTAAAAGCAAAAAAAAAATCATTCGTTTGTTAATTTTTTATTTTAAATTTTCCTAACTGTATTTTAAAACTCCATTATTTTGTTTTTGCTGCTTATAATTGAGAGCTGAGGGTGCAAATGGCTTAAAGAATTAAACTTTCCTCCCACAAGATTTTCTTTCTGAGTAGGGAATTTCAGCTGTGAAAGAAAAACAGTTTCCCATTCCCAGAATTATGAGGCTAAGACTCCCTCATAGTTACCTTTTTCTTTTCCTCTACAACTAGAAATCCCATAATAGAAGTCTTTCTGTGCTGAGAACAGGTCCTAACGTGTGTCATGGATTATATTGTTTACTGAGAATGGCAAGGAAAACCGAGCCAGGCCCCCAAGTGGAAAACTGCTCAGGGCATTCTAAAATAGTCGACAGTGTTGCATATCATACACTGGTTAAACCAATTCTTTAAACACAGGATATATGACCCTGCTCCATTGCTCCCTTGTGGAGAACGTTTTCTAGTTTGTCTTTGATTAGTGGTAAGCAGGCACCTGCTGCCTGCCTAGTTTATCTTTGTTCTATGAGAAAACAGAACACCCACTTGTTAATAAGAATCACCTGTTCAGAGAATATAACTAGGTGAGTCAGCCACTGCTTGAGGCTTTTAGCTGGGAATGCTGGTAGCTCCCTGCTCTCACTTTGCTGTCTGTCTTTGTGTTTCTTAATTTTTCAGCACTGCGTGGGTTGGGGTCTCCATGACAGAGCTGGTCTCTGCATTTCTGAAAGACAGCAATCCCTGGACATGCAGCTACTCTAGCTGTTGATTTTTCTGCCTGCTTCCATGCTGAAATCATACTTCTGTCTTTCTCTTGCTTCACTTTTTAAAAGAAGTTATAAGGATAGGCAAAGGCCACAGAAAAAGAATTAAGAGTGGATCTAAAGTTTGGAAAAATTTGAGGTTTAGACAGTCTTTTCAGAATTGATAATTTTATAGTATACTAAGGCCTTCCAGGTGAAATAACGGCCCTGAAATAAGCCACACCATGTCGGGTATTTTCAAAACTGTGCACTCTGTGGTCTGTCTTTACATTCTCCTTCTGCTTATTTGGAATGAAAGAGGACAAGGTACAGTAAACAGAAAACAGGATCTTGTCTTCCTAACATGCTTTCTCCATAAAGCAGGGAAACACTCTTAAAAAGAATAATATGTTGACATACTTTGAAATACTGGCTGTGGGAGTGAAAACAAATAGTATGTTCATATTAAATTCAGTGTTTCCTGTTAACAATCAGCACTCTAACCATATTCTAAGAACGAAAGACATAACTGAACCTTTTACATCAATTCTAGAGATAAATTTCTTGTAGCATAAACACTTTCTCTGGAGTAAATAGGACACTCATGTATTAAGGTACAGAGAATGCATAATTCAGCCAGACTGTATTGTTCCAAAGTAACAGAAAACTTCTATTTTGAAGTCTATTTTTATCTGAATAGAATATTTTCTGGTATCTTCACTAACAACAAAATGCTTAATCTTAAACATCCTGATAATAGTTTTCTATTTTTGTTTACATATGCGGGCATTAGTGAAGACATATCAGTCTTAAATATCTGACAGAAGTCTTTCCTTAGAAGATCATTATTAATGGAATCCATAGAACATCAATTTTCTGAGACTAAGGATTATATTTTTTCCAGAAGTTTCCATTACTTTTGATGGCCATTTGAGTATAAATCTACTGCTGACTTAGGGGTTTCTGATTCAGAAGCAAAAATAACAAAGTTGATTTAAGGAATTATGCCAATACATGGCATTTTGCTCTTCTTAATCCAGTTAACAGAAAATGAAAAGAGAAAGCTGTTCTAATAGCTAATTTGCACCAGTGAAGTGCATTCAGATGCTTTTTGCATGGTAAATTGGAACTCAAATTTCTGACTCAATACTGCAAAGAGGAAATATGACCTGATGTAATTTAAGACAACTAATTTTCTCTGAATTAGCAGTCACTTGAGGGGAAAAGACGTGTGAACATCCTAATTTGGAGGGCTGGAAAGTGTCCTTTGAACTGGGGTTGATATGAGTGAAAAATACTGCTTAACACAAGGGAAAACAGATTAAAACCAAAAAATGAGCACAGGAATCAGGCACCTTTGCTCCATGATTCTTCCTGCTGCCACAACCTCTCCTTGATTATGACACTTTTAAGGTACTGAGCAGCCAGGCAGACTGCTAGGCAAATGGCACATTATGAATTGGAATGGATGATATAAATAGTAGGGTCATTCTTAAGATGTGTATTCTCACCTCCTGACTGTAATAGTGTGTAGTCAAGTGAATATCCCTAATGAATACAGGCCTCCTATCAGTTTTTAGTGTCAGAACAGCTACTTTGTATTAGCACTTAACAGAAAGTTCTGGCACTGGAAATTCTTGCTGGATTGGAAAATGTTACCATTGAGTGATGGTCAAATATTGACTTTACAATTCCAATTCCTTTTTATACATTAAATTTAAAATGGAAGTTATTGCGCTCCCCAAAGTGGAAAAACGTGCTAAATGCAACGAATACAGAGATGAATAAAATATAATTCTTCCTCTCTGGTAATTAGAAACAGAGAATATGAAGATAAGTTTGATAATGTCAGAAATCAAGACGAGTAAGATTCTGTGCACACCATTGCCTTTGCATGATGATATTACTGTGGTCCCACACTTTTTAGAAGTACCTAAAACAAGTGAAATAAGTGAGAAATGTGATTTTAGCATGTAGGTCACCTTAACCACAATATTAACCTGTGACTCACACTTGTTCAGAATATCAGTTAGGTTGGGCATAAAGATTTGCTTCTAAATCCATGTAATTTGAAAGTGAAAAATAGCAGATACAAGCTGGTTACTGTAAATAAACTGTTTCTCAGGTGATGTATTCCAAAATAAAAATCCAGTGTATGATGACACCATCAAATGACAACAGGATATACTAGGAAGCTTGGGATGTATAATTGCAAGAGTTGGATTTGAATCAGGGAAAAATAAAAACAGCATAATACCTTGTCCATGCTTGTAATGCAACAATTGGAGTGAATGTGTTTCTAACTCCTTATATTAAAAATTAACTATTTAATCCAGGAAATATCTGCCTATAGAAGGAAACATGGTGAACCTATTAAATATCTTGCTCTTACTGCTCTTTTAGAGTATTTATTGTAGGATTTCTGGTGATACTAACTAAATATATATCTTACTCATTGAGACTCATAGTTTACTGATTAAGAGTTATTTCCTAGCTTTATTGTGTATACTATACTTTTTGGATTAATTGAACATTTCTTACATCTTTTGGGTTTTTTTTGTGTGTGTGGCTCTATGCATTTTATCATGGTCTACTATAATATAACACATGTGAAACAGGAACCTTGCAGTCTTTGTGTTTTAATTGTCATACATTCTACTTAGGCATATATTACAGATGGTAAAATATTGTTTTGACTTTAGTCAGCCATCTTTAAAGTAACTTTAAGGAGAGGAAAAAATTACCCATTTACTGCTTTTGTCTATTCCTTTGTTACATATCTAAATTTCCATTTAGTATCATTTTCCTTCAATGGAAGAGCTTCCTTTGACATTTTTTATAGAGCAACTATGCTAGCAATGAATTATTTCAGTTCCTATTTGTCAAAATATATTTACTTCACCTATGTTTTTGAAGAGTGTCTTCTTTACATATAGAATCTTGGGATAACAGGTACCTCCCCACCTCCCCATCTTTCAGTGTTTTAAAGTTGTTTCATCACATTCTGAATTGGACTGTTTTTGCTGAAACATTGGTGGTAATTTTAATTTTTGTCCATCTGTAGAAAATTGTCCTTTATTCTGGTTTTTAAAAATTTTATTTTAAGCAAACTGATTATAATGTCATTGGTGTGGTTTAATTTTCTATTCAGTGTTATTTTTGTCAATTGCTATTTTCAGCCAAATATGGAAAAATCATCCTTCAACCTTTAAATATTTTTTCTGCTCCCTTTCCTTTCTGGGACTCCATATGGGTGTTTGATGGATTGACATTGTCCACATATCATTGAGGTACATATCACTTTGTTCAGAGTTTCTTCTGTTCTTCAGATCGAAAGATTTCATTGCCTATAAATTTACTGAACATTGTGTCAAATATCTTGTTCAACCCATTTAATATTTTTACATTCAGATACAAGTTTTAGCTTTAAAAGATCTATTTGGAGTGCCAGGCATGGTGGCTCATGCCTATAATCTCAGCACTTTGGGAGGCCGCGGTGGGCGAATCACGAGGTCAAGAGATCGAGACCATCCTGGCCAACGTGGTGAAACCTCGTCTCTACTAAAAATACAAAAATTAGCCAGGCATGGTGGCACGTGCCTGTGGTCCCAGCTACTCGGGAGGCTGAGGCGGAAGAATCGCTTGAACCCAGGAGGCGGAGGTTGCAGTGCGCTGAGATTTTGCCACTGCAGTCCAGCCTGGTGACAGAGCAAGACTCCATCTCAAAAAACAAATAATAATAAAATAAAAAAATAAAAGATCTATCTGGTTCTTTTTATTTCTCTTGTGCTCATGTTTTCATTTAAATGCTTGAACATATTTATACTGGCTTTTTAAAACTTTCTGCAAATTTAATCATTTCTGTCATTTCTAGACATTTCTAAGCAATGCCTATTTACATTTTTTTCTGATAATGGGTCATATTTTTCTGCTTTTTAGCACATATACTAATATTGGTTTGCTGAATATTGTAAACATTACATTGTTAAATGTCAAGATTATATTCTCCCTTAATGAAGGTTGTAATTTGTTACTGTAGGCAGTTGTTTACATGCATAGCTTGATAGTTTTTAAAATTTTTACTTTGGGTGAGTTTAGAACAGATTAGCGTTAATTGATCCTTTCAGCTAAAACCCTCCTGGGGTCCCTTTTGAATGCCCTTGCTGTTCAACAGAGTCCTCTTGCTGCCTAGACCTGCATCTCCCAGCCCTGTGCAGGCTCTAGTGATTTTTCTACTTAGTCATCCTGTAGTTATTTCCCTGGGAGTTGACAAAGACACTCCTTGACCTAGCTTTAGGGGAGCTCTAAGTCCTCAAAACCCTGATCTTGGACTCTCTTTGTGGCCTACTTGGTCCAGTTTTAGCAAGAATTCTGAGTCAGTTTAGAAAACTCCCCAACCTCAATATAAAATCAAATTCTTAGGCCAGGCATGGTGGCTCACTTCTGTAATCCCAGCACTTTGGGAGGCTGAGGTGGGTGGATCATGAGGTCAGGCGATTGAGAGCAGCCTGACACAGTGAAGCCCACTTTCAAAAAAAAAAAAGAAAGAAAGAAATCAAATTCTTCATTCCCCACCCTCTATATCATATCACCTCACCGGCCTTCAGCAAGAATCTCAAGTTTTCTAGTTGACTACAGGAGCAGGGCAAATTGAGTACCAGTTACCCCATCATGGCTACATACAGAAATTCAGAAGTTAATACTTTAAGAAACACTCTTTTCACTAGAAAGTAAGTTTCACAGCAACAGACTACTTTTACTGTTATAGCTCTAGTTCCTAAATATCTGGTATACAACTGGTTCTCAATAAATTCTTTTTGAGTGAAGGGTGACAAGGAAGCTAATTGGGAGACATTTGGGTACACATGAAAGAAATTTCAGTGAAGAGTGGTTTACTCAAATATGTGCTTAAGCTCTGCACATTGCAAGAAGTGCTGGCGAGGGCAGTTCCTGGCTCTAGCTCAACTGTGGTACTTCCATGAAGACATAGTCTTTGTCTTGCCAATCCGTCCTTACAGGTTATCTGCTCCTGATGCTTGCAGCTACATGGTTAATGAAAATGTGTCTTCTTCAGTGGTATCTATAAAGCATGTGTGCTGTGGTGTTTAAGTATCTTAAGTTTTTGATAGAGGCCAAGAAAGGAAAATGGATGATGTAACTCGTAAGTTGTATTAAGAATAAATTTTAAGCAAAAGGGCTTGTGAGTCATAGGAAGGTCATAGGATGTATAGATTGTAAGTAACCCATGTAACATCAGATACAGGATAAAAGACATTTATGGGTTGATACAGAACTAAGAAAACTATTACCTACAGATAGAGATAGAAAGGCCACATAAACCTGAAATATGCACAAGGTTCAGCTGTCACCTGTGGTTTGAAAGCTGTGCCCTTCTACAGCCTCCCCTGGGTGACACCCATGTAGCCCCACATGTCATCTGCCTAAGGCTTGCATATGAAAGGCTTACCTGCTCTTCAAGTGATGCTGTGATGAGAGGGGTGCCACTGCATCAGAGTGGCATGTGTTGGCTGCAGGCACCATCTGCCAGTGCACACCCCTGGCTCACCTGCAGCTCTGGTTCAGCAAGAAGCCTGCTGTGGCAAAGAAGGGGCTGGGTGAGCAAGTATCACAACACAGGACTCAGGGAGTCTTTCTCCCTCCACCTTTCCCCTTTATCCTTGCTTCTCATTGTAGGCTTTAGATGGACTAAAGTCTCTGAGGTTCAATATCTTAGTTCAGTGTGTGACTGCATGTCCATGACCTCAGGGACAGCCTTTCTGGTAGTGCAGTCAGGGGCTACTGTGGCATACAGAGGTTTTCCCAGCTGGTATCACTACCTGGACATTTCAGGTAGGAACACAGAGGCAGGCAGTGCAAGGGGACCCGGGCTTCATTGTCTTTTAATAAGCAATTCTAATCTTTTCAGAAAAGCTTCCTAACAGACTTCCCCTGATATTTCACCAGCTAGAATATTTCACCAGCTAGAATTATGTCACTGAGACACCTCTAGCCTGCAAGGGAGGCTGAGGCAGAATTCTCAGCTTGTGAAGGATCTGCCATAGAGGTGAGCAGGGAGAAAAGGTTGGGGAAAAAATATGGGAACAGGTAGCCAGTGGTCTCTGCCCCAGGTATGATATTGAATCTGAGGCTCAGCATTCTTGTCAACAAAATGCGTCCCTATGTCGCTGGATTTTTGTGAGGGTAAAATAAGTGCTCTACAGTGCTCTACGTGAGATGCCTTGCATGGTGTGTGACCCATCAAAGGGATTCAGACATTAGTTTTATTAACTCCATTCTGTCTTATTTTATTCTGTTCTGCAGAACAAACTAGGTGTCCTGCCATTTTTTTTTTTTTTTTTTTTTTTTTTTTTACTAAGTTAAACTCCTCAGAATGACAAATTAAGGCTTCAGCAATGTGGCTCCAATCTATCCTCTCTTCTGTCTTACCCTGACTCACAGGGTAAATGCTCTGCTGTCTGAACGGGTCCCATGCTGTGCTGTCTGTGGGGCTCTGCCAGTTCCTGGAGGTGCTTGCTCATCACTCCCTCCTCCTGACCAGCCCCAGGCCGGGCCCAGAGCCCTCAGCACTTCTCCAGTGTCCCTGTAGTCAGGATAACTTTTAGTCCCTGTGGTCCCATAGATCCCATTGTTTTATTAAAGCACAGTCTGAAAATTTTCCAGCTAGCTGTATCGCTGTCAAACTTGTGAAACTTAATTTCCCTGAGCAGCAGTCTCCCAGCACAGAGCCCAGAAACACTATAATAGGGGCTCAGGGTATTTTTAATCCTGCCTGTGGTTGAATTGGGGAGGGGCTTCAAAAATGTACACATGGCCCATCTAAACATTTAAAATATCTGTGCCCTAAACTCATTCTAAATATATACTTTCAGATGGTTAAAAGCTGTTTACTCTAGGAGTCAAGTTTCAGGTTGATAGGTGGAGCTCTGACCAAGATGCCCATTAGGCCCTGTAGTTTCCCTCTCTGATGTGTGACAATTCAATTGATTCCAACAGGGCAGGGATCCCCCAGGCGGTGGAGGGCAGCAGAGACATCAGTTCTAAGAATGAATTCATTAAAAGCCCATCACTGTTGCGGGATGCAGACTCGGCTTGCTGAGTTAGCACAGGTTGTTGGCCACAAAATTGACTACCCACCTGTATCTGGGATGAAATCTAAGTCAGTACTTGGAAATTTTAATTGGCACTGAATCTGATTAAATGAAAACAGGAAAACATTGTCGTATGGACTCATAGATTGGTTATAAAACAAGCCCCTCAATAACTTCTTCAAATTAAAAGTTTAAACATAGATAACATGACCGTAGATACTATATCTTTTAGACACCAAATGTTAACCATGATCAAGTTTTTTAGCATTTGTTAAAACATGCTATTTTACCATCTTAGAATTTTTTTTTAAATAGACTGTTCTCCACGATGGTATTAAATTCCTCAAAAGAGGCATAGCTATTTTTTTAAAAAAATCAGTCTAAGAATTAGTTTCAAAAATACATAGCTTGACAAATGTTTTCAAAAGGAGAGCTCCTTTGTATTTAATTGAAAGGTTTAGTAAACACTTCCTATATTTCATTTCTATTTTGAAAGAACTTCCATGCTTTAAACAGCAAAATAAGCATTTCAACATAGATAAAATACATCAATTTGCAAAACCTATACTGAGCTTATAAAGGATTTCACTTGGATAAGAGACATCAGAGGTAATTTTTTTTCAAGTTGCCATCTCATTATGGAGCATTTCTAGACTTCTAAGCTATTTAGACTGAGGCATTGGATATTGATCATATCTTTTATGTTCTTCATGAATTCCAGAGAAAATTGTAGGAGTTTAACAGTTTTTATTTCCATTTGATCTGATTGTAAAGGACATATTTACGAAAATTCTTTGTAACATTATAAGCTCATAAACAATGAAAGAAAAGAGTGACCAGAAATAACTGCTTAATTTTTATTTGGATCTATGGAAAATTTATTTTAAGAAGGTGCCTTTGAATGTTAACAATCAAATTTTAGAAACTAAAAATTATTTGTGCAGGGGTTCATTTCAATGAACATGGATTATTTGAAACAGTCTCTCTGTGAGGCTCAGGCTGGAGTTTAGTGGCATGATCTTGGCTCACTGCAACTTCCACCTCTTGGGTTCAAGCGATTCTTCTACCTCAGCCTCCCGAGTAGCTGGGATTACAGGCATGTGCCACCACGCCAGGCTAATTTTTGTATTTTTAGTAGAGACAGGGTCTCATCATTTTGGTCAGGTGGCTCTCAAGCTCCTGACCTCTGGTAATCTACGTGCCTTGGCCTCCAAAGTGCTGGGATTATAGGCGTGAACTACCGCAACAGGCCAAAATATTGAGTCTGAGCAAGATTATAGGAGGTGGAAAAAATAATTGCTATAACAAGGAAAAAGAATCATCAGGGTCCTATGGTAATGTTTGAGTACACCCCAGGTCCACCCCAGTTCTGGGGAGTCAGAATTCAGTCCAATTTTTACTGCTAGTGTGACATGGAAATTGCCCCATAAACTGCATACCTCCACCATACCTTGGCTTTCCGTTGAAACAGCTCTCTGTAACCCTAATGTGACAGGCAAGCAGTCCAAACCAATGCCATTTTGGCCCCTGTGACATTTTAAGACTTGTAATAAGGAACTAAGGTCTGTAATTTCCACCCTACCCAGACAATGTGTAAACTAATGCTTTTCTTGACTTCTGTGAACCACTTAAGTAACAATCGGAATGTCCAAAGTCCTCCCCTGGCCCTCGGAATATCTAAAGCCCCTTGCCCCCACCCCACCCAGGAGGTGGTTTATGAGCATAAAAGGCCTTGACACCCTCGTTTCCGGGCCGCGGGGTTAGAGAGACGAGTCCTCTGTGGCCACCGGCAGTAAAGACCCTGTAATTTGGCCTAGCGTTTGTCTCAGTGGTGACTTCGCGCTGGCTTCGTTACAACACTAGAAGAATGGATGTTTACAGAGGTGAGGACTTTTCTTTCTCCTGATGTGTTGTACTATAACCAGAAAACAAAGGGTAGAGAACATGGGGGATGGAAGAAAGGGAGAGAAAAAGAGGAAGGGACGGTAGGAAGGAGGGTGGGAGGCAGGCCAAGATCTCACCTACTCCCAGAGACAAATTTCTTTTTCAGAGTGTTTCTAAGGTGCCAATTTAAAATATTGTTTTTAGATCATCTGTAAGTTAGAGGTGGCTGAGATTGTTAGATCCATTTATGGATCCAATGCAGAATGTCTTTTCCTGTTATTTTTGGATATTACCCTGCATTTAACAGGGTAGGGGTAGCATTGAAAAGAGTAGTCATTCCCTTTAAAAAGATGTCAGGCATCCTTGCCATCCTTTCTGCCCTGCCGCCGCCTCCTTCTCATCCTCTTCCTCTTTTTTCTTTCTTCTTTCTCCCAGTGAAGGCTACTTCAGTGGCATGTAAAAAATATTTCAGGCAAGCTTGAGAAATAAGAGCAGATTGGTGACAAAGGATATTAAAACTAGGAAAGAGTTAGAAAAATAGAATTGCTGACAAACTCCTCTAGCATCCCGCAACCTTAGAGAGCCTGTTTGATCTCTGATTTCATAAAACAAATGGCTAAATTTTGCCTTGCAAACTCATCCTACATCAGAAGGTAAAAAACAAGTCATACTTCAGATTGTTATCGTATGTATTTAGGTTTAAGAAATCGAAAATAGTTTCACTAAATGAATGGCTTGCATGATGAAAAATATTAATAGTCCTACCGAGAACACTCTTGATCTGGAAATTCTTGCTCTTTTGTTTATCCAGCAAGACAAAGACGTACTGGATTAATGACCAGAATCTGAATAATTATTTACTGAGCTTGCCAGTACCCCCGTTCACCTTCACACAGAATTCGAGGTGACCTGATTTTGAAATGCAGGGATGGACTCTTTGATCATGCATCTCTCCTTCTGTGACTCATGCTCTCAATGAATTCATAAGATTTATAAGTGGGGGATTGTATGTATGCGAGAGATTAAGCCCTTTGTATTTTGTGTTTCTTTTGTCTTTGAAATAGTCTCCTTCAGAATTGTCAATGTAGAGCCCTCCTGTCTTCCAGGCAAACAGGTGAGGTCCAGATTGCCACAGAGTTGAGAACAGCTCTGCTTCTCCAAGATTTAAGAAGGTAGGAAGTGGCTGGGCACTGAGCAAGGTCAGGACTTTCTCACTTCAGCCTGGCCCAGAGCCTTGGGATGGCAGGTTCTTGTGGTGTATTCTCCACTTTGAGATGTGGAGTTGGGGGAATGGTCTGAGCCAGGTTTCTTCCTTCTCGGCCTGCTCTTTTTGGCCTCATCTATGGACTGAGAGGCCTCCAGAGTTTGTTCAAGAACCAGCAGGGAGACCTTTGGAGTGCAGCGTTCTGGGACTAAGAAGCAGGAAGAAGCTCACCAAGGAAGGAGGCCAGTCCTGGAGAATAAAGACTCCTGGCCACCTCACTCCCAGGATTCCTCAAAGACTTTGCAAACTGGGCACAGTATTCCTGCTGTCCAGGAGAGAATGGCTGGCAATTTAAAGACCAGTCAGAGCCCAAGAATCCTTGGTCATTGGCCTATTACTAGGTCATAGAAGAAAATAGCAGTGATGAGATAGAAATGTCAGTGGCATTAGAAATGCCTGGGTAGATGTGCTGAAGAAAATTGAGGGCGGCTGAAATCCATGCTCAGCATCTACTGGTACCTCTGATTGAAACTGGAGGAAATTTGACACAAAAATCCCATTCACCTGATCTCCTTGATTTCCAACAAATACATTTCAGTTGATATAAACATTAGATGAGTGTTTGCTTTTTTTCTGAAGAGTAGTGTCTAAGTTAATATATTTTAGAAGTTAAGGCCTTATAGATGGTATATCCCCACCAAAGAACTACAGGAGAACAAGGCAAAGGTAGATAAAAATGTGCCCGTAGTGGCCTTCTGCTGGTGCAGGTGAGCCTCCCTCCTTAGCAAGCATCTGTGCTGGTTTCTGTCTGGGAGAACATGACCTGGAAGGGACATTTGACCTTTCATATGAAAAGCCTGTTCCAGAGACAACAGGAATGCAAGCTAGTCATTGACCATGAAACTCACCCATGCAAATTCTGAAGTCTGGGGAAGGCCTCAGAAAGAGGTGTTCAGGCCTGGGCATGGCAGTGCATTTGGCTAAGCTGGGTGTAACCAGGGGAGGGGGATTGCCC
This sequence comes from Cacajao melanocephalus, assembly GCA_963573385.1. NCBI lineage: Eukaryota > Metazoa > Chordata > Mammalia > Primates > Pitheciidae > Cacajao > Cacajao melanocephalus. Next base: position 16,283 of record CAUYLG010058222.1, read on the forward strand.
AGGCTGTTGCTCTCAGCAATTTGAGAGAGCCACACAGTGAGCTCTGCACCAGAGCTGGTGACTGGAGAGATGACAGATGTCCTTGGGTAGACATTTCAACTTCCTGTGGTTCCTTGAGTTTTGTTTTGTTCTCTATCTCCAAAACTAACTTTTGATGTATTGCTGAAATCAACTATCCAATCATTCATAGACAGCTATCTTTCACATCTATGTTCAAGATGGGCTGGCATTTTTTAAAGCTGTTTTTGCTAAATTTCAAAATCATGATTGGAAAGCTTTGTGAGATCACACAGGACGCTTTTCAACTAGTTTTAAAATTCGATAATCTATAAAATAGAAGTGTGCGATACAAGAATAGGCATTTTCCAGAGTTTGAAAGTCCTTGAATAAATTTATCAGGGTCCAAAAAAGCAAAACACAGCAAACAAGGAAACTGGCCACTGATTTTTCTTTCTGCATATTTTGCATATCTGGATTTATTAATTTTGAAATATGATTTAAAGTACAGATAACTAAGACCAGATGGTTGCTATAATTCAAAGTAGGTAACATTAAAAATTCCGATCAAAATCTCAGCAAGTTTTGCCCCATATTAGGAAAAAGTAAAAAGATGTTAAATGTAACACAAAGATGCCCCCAAGAAATCAGAAAAATGAAAATCAAAATTTCAGGACTCATTAAAATGCATGTTAAAGTATTTTCTGATTGCATACATAACATATTCCTCATTTAAAGACATAAAAACGATGCAGACAAGTCAAAAAAGACATGCAGACTAACCATGATTTTATCTCTCCAGTGAAAAGATGACTTATATTTTAAAGTATGTCTTTCCTTTTTACAAACATACAATAAATTGCTAACGCTGATACAGTGTAAAAAAAATACATAAGGTAATGCATGCTATGCTAATTAGCTCAATTCAGCTATTCCACATATTTACATACATATTTTTCAACTGTTGTACACAATATATAATTGTTGGTAATCTAAAAATTCATTAATTTGAAAATATTCCCTTGGAGAATATGAACCATAACAAAGAAAAACAAAAATCATTTTAAATTTTCTATACCAGAAATAATTCCTTTTAGATATTTGTAGGCTTTCTGTATTTTTATCTGCATTGGGCAGGGATTGGCATACTTTTTTCTATAAAGGGCTAGATACTAAAACATTTCAGGCTTTCAAACAGATTTTCTGTGTCAACTGGAAAATCATGAGATCTATAAATTTAGAAAGGAGACTTTATTATAAAGGGTTACAGCCTGCAAGGTGGCAATCCCACGGGCTGAGAAGCACAACCTAAGGCAGAGCCTGAAAAACAGGCACATCTAGGGAAAGACAAGACAGGGATTTATGCTAAAGGGGTTGACCAAATATACTTATTTAACAGGTTATATTTGGAGCTATAAATATGCATGAAGGAGATCCTGTCCCATGTTTACTTTGGGGTGGAGACTTAACATTTAAAGGTATTACGACGAGGCCCTATATAGCTACAGGTGAAGCGGGGACTTGAAGACATTCATGTAAATGTAAACGGACCAGTCCATCTTCGGTGGGTGGTCTCTAATTAGAAGCATGTACTGAAATTGGGCTCCTGTCCAATCAAAGCTGCAGTTACGGCTGCGGAACAGGGGCTGGGGGATCGGCTCTGGTGCTAGGTGATGTGGCCCAGGCTGGGGTGCTGTGGCGCAATCTCGACTAACTGCAACTTCTGCCTCTTGGATTCAAGCGATTCTGCCTCGGCCTCCCGAGTAGAGTGGCTGGGACTACAAGCATGTGCCACCACGCCCAGATAACGTGTGTGTGTGTGTGTGCGCGCGCGCGTGTGTGTGCGTTTTGAGAGAGTCTTGCTCTGTCACCAGGCGCCAGGCTGGAGTGCAGTGGCACAATCTCAGCTCACTGCAACCTCAGCCTCCCAGGTTCAAGCAATTCTCCTGCCTCAGCCTCCCGAGTAGCTGGTACTACAGGCGCGTGCCACCACGCCCAGCTAATTTCTGTATTTTTAGTAGAGACGGGGTTTCACCATGTTGGCCAGGATGGTCTCGATCTCTTGACCTCGTGATCCGCCCGCCTTAGCCTCCCAAAGTGCTAAGATTATAGGCGTGGGCCACCGCACCGGCTACTTTTAAGTGTGGTGGGGGAACCTGTCTTAACCCTGGCCTCGCATGGCCGTAGGTCTTGTGTATAATTTGGTGTCCTTTTGCCACAAAGAGTCTGTACATCAGTCGGATGATCGCTATTTTAACATCAATGCTAGTCAGTCGTATCTAAACAACCAAAAGGAGAAGTTAGAAAGAGCCATCCTCTACCTCCGACTTGCCACAATTAGGAACTTAGTTTTTAAGGTTTCTCTGGGGTCTTCTTGGCCAAGAAACGGGGTCCATCCAGTCAGCTGGGGGGCTTGCGATTTCATTTTTAGTTCTTAAGTGTCACAGCTAACCAACTGTGTACCATTGTATTTGAAAGAATCAGACAATACTCAGACAAATGGGTGTGGCTGTGCTTCAATCAAATTGTATTTATAAAAAAATTAAGATCTGATTTTTGGGTTGTAGTTTGCAAGCCCCTGGTGGCATAAATATAGTACATTTGTGGATCATGATGTATATGCTGTTTGTAACCAGCTTCCCCTGCCCAAGCTTTCTTGTGACTATTTGAAGTCATAAACTATAATTCTTTTTTTTTTTAATTTTTATTTTTTGAGACGGAGTTTCGCTCTTGTTACCCAGGCTGGAGTGCAATGGCGCAATCTCGGCTCATAGCAGCCTCCGCCTCCTGGGTTCAAGCAATTCTCCTGCCTCAGCCTCCCGAGTAGCTGGGACTACAGGCGTGTGCCACCATGCCCAGCTAATTTTTTTGTATTTTTAATAGAGACCAGGTTTCACCATGTTGACCAGGATGATCTCGATCTCTTGACCTCGTGATCCACCCACCTCAGCCACCCAAAGTGCTGGGATTATAGGCGTGAGCCACCACGCCCGGCCCATAAACTATAATTCTTAAATGTGCACGAGTGGCTTCAATGTATTTACATATCTGTACTGTGATTTGTATCTTAAAATCCCATATTAGACTTTATGACTTAAAATTCCTAATATTATAACTCTGATGAAAATGATTTATATATAGTCCTGTGTGTCTGTTTCAGATTTTTTAACAGAATGAGTTTATGGAAGTCAAACTCTTGGATCACATAGTTTTTTAAAACATTTGTTAGGTTTTAAAAACATATTGCTGACTTGTCCCATTGAAAGCTTACATCCTACCAAAGTCCGAGAGTAACTACTTCCCCACATGTTCACTACCTCCTGAATCCATTTAATTTTTTGATGTGTTCTCTACCAATGATATTAATTTTCTTCATGCTTATAGCTTAATTTCTTTTTTGGAAAAATTTCTTTTATAGTTCTTATTGGTAGTGTTCATTTTTTTTCTATTGATTGGTGGGAGATTTTATACATAGTAATACTAAAATTTCCTTGACATACGTGTTGTAAATGCCCCTTTTGTTTTCTTTACTTTTAATTGGTAGGCTTTTAACTAGTTTTAAAATAATTGAGTAAATAACTTACAACTTTGCATTTTTCCTTATTCATCAAAAGAAATTTCTTAACTGTATCTTCAAGGCTATGTTAATTTTTTAAACCATTTTACTCCTCCTAAAATTTAAAATTAGGAATTATTTAGTTTTCAAATAGCTATTTAAGAACTATTTTGTGTGAAACACCATCTTAATTACGCACTCAATTATTCTAAATGCTAGAGTATATTTTGGTATATTTTATCTTATTGCTTTAATCTTGGTGCCAACTATTTTACCAGCACAGTGGAATTTCAATCAAAATGTTCTAGTGGCTTTTAATATATAGCAGCGTAAGTCTTTTGTAGTTTGTGACATTTTCTTAATTTGTGTTACTAAGTTTAGAATAGCTTTAAAATTTCTTGTCCAGCCGTGTTTCTATTAGATCGGCAATAATTTTATGAATTGATTTAGGGTGATTACTATCCTTATGATAGTTTGTTTCCACTCAGCATTATGATCTGTATTTGTTCAAGCCTTCTTTTGCCTCTTGTTTTCTTTGAGTTCTGCCTATTTATTTGTAAGTATGCTTTAATTCCTTGGGGCTGTTATGAATTGGGCTGTTTTTGTTCATTATACATTTCTAATTTGAATTTTCACATACCTACTCACCTTACCTTAGGGTCCAAGAGTAATTCTAAACTCTTATCTACCCAGTCCCGATGCTCTGCAGACTGCTGCCTTCTCTTCACCCCACTGCTACTGGCTTCACGCAAGCTCTGAACACCTGCTGACTGGACGATTCCACTTTCTTTCACACTGGTCTCCCTACAACCAAAGTAATTTCTCTATACCTTCCACTTTATCAATGAGTGATTTTTCTAAAATTCAAATGTTATCGTACGTCTCTTCAAACTCTTCACCGTTTTGCCATTGACTGTTACCAGATTTTTAGGCATGGATGACCTTGACGGTCAGGTCATTGTCTCCGTCATCTCCTGCCCCAGTCTCACTTATCGCTAAACTCCAGTCCTCAGACTGCTCAGTTTCATTTGCATACCAGCAATGAGGCCTCCAGACTTAACATGCACCCTTGCCTCAGCCAGCACGCCATCCCCATTTCTGCTGTCCACCTGGAAAACACCCACTTTCTCATCTTTTAAGTCTCAAATCAAGAGTGCCTCCTCGAGAAAAATATTCCTATGTTTCTCTTCCTACTCCCAGAGTAAACCACTTCCTACTCCCAGAGTAAATCACACCTCCTACCTTTTGGTTCCCACATCCCTGTGTGTATTTCTGTCACAGCACCTGTTACATGACAGTACGCCGTTCCCTGCATATCTGCTTTTCCTTACCGGGTTGAACATCATACTCTTCACATAATTGATGCTGGCGGCAGTAGGTAATTTCCAAATTTTAATGGCTTAACACAGTGAAGGTCTGTGGCTCTCCACGACAGCTTGAGTCCAAGTGGTGATTTTAAAAGTTTCTGGCTGGGCACAGTGGCTCATGCCTGTAATCCCAACACTTTGGGAGGCCAAGGCAAGTGGATCACAAGATCAATAGATCGAGACCATCCTGGCCAAAAATGGTGAAACCCTGTGTCTACTAAAAATGCAAAAAAAAGTTAACTGGGCGTGGTGGAGGGTGCCTGTAGTTCCAGCTACTTGGGAGGCTGAGGCAGGATGATCGCTGGAACCTGGGAGGCGGAGGTTGCAGTGAGCCGAGATTGCGGCACTGCCCTCCAGCCTGGGTGAAACAGCGAGACTCCCACAGAGAGGAAAGAGACGCTATGAGGGCCTCACAGCTGGGCCTATGGCCAAGCCTTGACATCCTTCTGTCCAGATTTCATTGATCAAATCTCTTAACAGGTGGTAACCAGACATCATGAAAAGTTGGAAAGGGGGTCTTCCTTTCTGCCTAGGAAAAGGAAATGGATGTAGTAAGCAGCGCAAGCCAGTGTCGGCCACAACTATCCATGTGAAAGAACTCTATCCTATCTGATAGTATTAGTATCCCAGCATCTGCTGTAGTACTTGGCGCTCAGAGGTTCTGTGGACAGGAAATGAAAACCCATACCCAAAATAGGGTACCTATTCCTGTCAAAAATGAATTGTCGCACATTCAAGAATGGATGTAGAGCTGGCTCTTTCACCAGTGTTTGTTGGAGTTTTGGTTTTCTGAATTGTTCTGGGATCGAGAGTTTTTTAGGCTACCTTGTTTCCATTTGAGAGTCCAGCAACACTTCCAGGACCCAAATATCCTGGAAGAACTTAGAACTTTGGCCAGATGGCCAATGGAGCCATCATAAAAGCTTAACTTAACCTTGATCTCGGAGGTTTTTCCAATGCCCGCTGAAAATTGCCAGGAAATCCAGAAGCCTCTCATCTCATCTGCTCAGAAATGTTAATAAAGAGCCTTAGTAAATTGATTCTCAACCCTAGTACCAAATTCTTTTCCCCATTACCAGAAGGTCTACCCCAACAACAGGACAGTAAGAGAAAAGATAGTCAGGAGATCAGAGATGGCTTGCCTTACAGGAAGGGAGGAGTTAAAGATATTTGACTTGTGAAGAAAGGATGGTAAAACTGAGATCTTATACTCAGCAGATTTGCTTGGCTTGAAAGAGAGCTAAGAGACACTGGGCTCAATGGAGTTCAGAATGAATCAAGAAATGAACCATTCAAATGTGGCTGAGGTTATTGTGTTTATCAAAGACAAGATCCTTGTAGGAATGCTAGAATGGAGAATTATGACACAGCTGATTTAGTGATACACATTACTCTTGTACTCTCTTACAGGTAATTTTATGCAGCAGGTTGAGAAAGCTACTCCACGCTAGAATAAACTATACCGATAATTTTGCTAACCTATGAGTCTGCTTTCTTTTCTTGTCTTCTTTCCTTCTTTGTAAGTAAGGAAGCTTCTTACCTTGATACCAGTAATTTTTAAGGAATCTGTGTAGTTTGAATGTATTTGAATGACTCTAACATACTTTAGTTCTACTTTTATATTTGACCCAAAGAAACACCAATAAATCTTAAGTATTTCCATGTGTTTTAGAAACTTGAAGTCAGTGAGATGAAATATAAAGAATATAAAGAGTATTGAGACAGCAGTAATTGTAGAGGATGTGGCTGGTGGGGACATAAGATTGTGCAAGGAATGCTGAGCTCTTTATATCCAATATAAAGAATATCCTACATATATCCAGTATAAAAAATATAAAGTAGGGGAAAGATTATAAAGGAAACATTGGGTTGTTTGGCTAAACCATAATTTGATATTTTCATGGTTTTCAAAAATTTGAATTGCAATACAAAATTTTTGATGTGCTGTTTCAATTTCCAGTGGCAGATAAATGCATGTATGGAGAAACTTATTAAAAAGACATACTTGAGTACCTTTTAAGAAGAGTGAATGGGGTTCCCTGTAGTCTATTTGCTACCAAATAGCTTTTCATCTCTTTGGGAGGGCACCACACTGGGGTCTTTTACATTCTGTCCATATGATGGATTGCAGCTGGCTCACCTGACTTTCTGACTAGTGTCAGACCAAGCTCATGTTAGACATTTCTGACTATCATGGATTATCACTGGATAATCCATGATCAGAGGCTCTGTCTCCGCCAGAGCCCAGTGGCCTGCCTGTAGTTGTGTTTTGAAAGGTGTTGAATTGCAGATCCAGATGGCATAGCCTTGTTACTGAGTCCAAGAAGGTCCATTTTCCAAACCTCACAAGTATCTTTTCCTATAATATATCTCTAGCATCTCTGGTTTTCCAGGTCCTACAGCCCAAGCAGCAGGGCGCCTTGTGTAGCCTAGGTGTATTATAGAGCACTCTCCTACGGTGGGTCCCATGTAAAGCTGGCAGCTTTGCACAGCACTTGATGCATGGTCCAGAAAAATAGTCCTAGGTATGCCATGTATACCAATGGAGCCTATTAGTAGTTGTGTTTTCTTCTTTGAAGCTCGAGGTGCGAAACATTTCTTTTTACTTGAGAGGAGGTGTTCTGGAAAACATCAACCAACCTTCGAAAGATGATAACGTAGCCAGCCCTAAGTCATTGGAGGCTTTGTCTCTTACATGTATCTAAGGCCTCTATAACCCTTGCTGCTTCCTATTGCCCTAGTCCAGTAAGCATAAATCAAAGATATAATGGATAAGTATAATCATCTTTAGGGTGTCCAGTTGGCTCAAAACTCACTGGCCTATAGAACAGAGACCAAGAGTGAAATGGAACCCTAGGCCATGTATATGATCTTTTACTAAAGGGAAATTTTAAGCACAAAATTCTGGATGGTGTTGATTCTCAGATGGGGACAGGAAAATACATCACTGGAAAACACATAGCTTCAGGTGCACTGTGCTCTTCTGTTCCTCTAGGCTAGTTCTGAGAATATGGCTGCTCATTACATTATCCTTAAACCTTGCAGTATGTGCAAAGTATTTTATGGAAATTTTTAAAAGTATTAAAAATTTAATTTTAAAAAGGTGAGAGGTAAGAGGTAGCCAGAGAGATGTCCAAGTTGAAGCAAGGAACTCTCTTTATGATAAAAGAAAGAACCCTTATAGGGTACACGGGGAGGACACAGAAAATAAAAGATGCTGGAAGGGACCTCATCAAGATGAGGAGCAATAGATGGGTCACATTTGAATCAAGAAAAAGGACAGATGCGAATATAGCTGACTTTGTCCATGTGAAGGACAGGAGATTGAGAAATGGGGGTTCATGCCTAATGGCTTCATGTTTCTGAGTGAGGACCAGGTCATCTTCTGGCAGTGAGACAATAGCAGTTGGAGAGAGCATGGCTGGCTGGGGACACAGGGAAGTTAGTGCAAGGAACGCGGAACTCAGCCAGGAGCCCTGCGGAGTTCCTGAAGTCGTGGCCACGGTGAGCTCCTCCAGCGGATTCGGAAGCCCATGGTGATAATGGTGGAGAAAATCAGTGATTAGGTAAATCCAAGATTGGGGAGTTTCAGGGAAGATGTGGTGGACAGACCAGGAAGTAAGGATATTGACAATACAAGCAGCTTAGTGTTTGGGAGGAAGCTGGACAGGAAAGGAAAGGAAATCAGGAAGATAGAATGTATTGAGGTGATAAGGAAAGAAAAGCTGGTAAAAGGTGGAAGGCAAAATTGAGCAGTGTGAGAAAGCACAAGGCCTGGCCCATGTTGGCCACAAGGTGGCACCATTAGCCCAGTGTGGCAGCAAACTGTTGCTGGCTGGTAGGCGCAGTGAGGGCACAACCCTGCTGCGGTGTCCCCAAAGTCTAGCCTAGCATCTGCTACCGTGGACAAAGCCAGGGATCTAGAAGAGTATAGATAATCCTATTCAGTGACTGGTGTATACAACATAAAATAAGAGATGGAGCAATCTGGTGAAAGAAGATTTAGGCAGTGACCATGACAAAGGACAAAGTAGAGTGCAGTGTGAGAAAGCAATGTGCTTGAGCTGCAGATGTGAAGTGACTTTGGACAGTTCTTCCGGACATTGAAGTGATCACCAGAAAAATGGTCAAGCATCTCACTGCAAAGGCTACCACACAGGACGTACACAACTTTTCTGGACTGCACTTGTGTGGTACTCTTGCTAACCAGAATCAAGTTGCCTGAAGATTTTGTACGGACAACTGTATCTTTTTATTTTGAGACAGTCTTGCTCTGTCACCCACTCTGGTGTGCAGTGGTGCAATTTCGGCTCACTGCAACCTCCACCTCCCAGGTTTTAGCGATTCTTCTGCTTCAGCCTGCCAAGTAGCTGGGATTATAGGTGTGCACCACCATGCCCGGCTACTTTTTGTATTTTCAGTAGAGATAGGGTTTCACCATGTTTGCCAGGCTGGTCTTGAACTCCTGATTTCAAGTGCTTCATCTGCCTCAGCCTCCCAAAGTGCTGGGATTACAGGCATGAGCCACCCTGCCCAGCCTGGACAATTATATTTTTAAATGTTCATTCCAGAGTTTTGTTAAAAGCACCTTTGTCAAGGTGACAGTGTGTCTGTAAAAATGTTCTAGTCATTGTGATAGGTACAGAATCCTCTTGATACATCCAAATACACATGAATATATAAAATCCCAGACTTCCTTGTGAAGTATGTTGTTAATGTCCCTATTTAGTCTTGTCATGCACACAAAGCAAGCCTGAATAGTCAGCCTTTCAATTCAGAAGAAATCAAAACCACAGGCAATATAATTTAGCTAACTATGCAACATAAGTCCCTTCCCCCTTGCTTTAATTCTTCTAAACATCTTGAAAGTAGTTGTTCCCTTGCTAATTTACTGACCTACCCAAAGTTACATATACAGCTTACTTTGTTTCCAGCAAACATTTACGAAGCACTTTCTATGTGCAAAACCCGTGCTGGGGGCTGTGGAGGAAAATGATTATCAGCTAATGTGCTTCTGCCTAAGGAGCGCAAGGGTCTGAAAAAATGAGATGTGCACAAAGAGCTATAACAAGTCAGAGTTCAATAAGGGCTCTAAGAATGCTGTCAAATTCCTCCTCCAAACTTTAAAGATAATGCTCAGTGGAATTAATATAGCATTCATATGTTGGTGGTGGCATTACAAATGATGCATACTTTTTTGGAAGAACTAATTTGGCAACATGTATTAAAGGAAGTAGAAGTGTTTTACTTTCCAACAGACTCCTCTCAGCCCAGCCTGAGGGGCCAAGTCCTGCTGGAATGGGTCCTGGAAGGATCCAGGCAGAAAACCAAGTCGGAGGCCCTGGGGAGAATGCCCTTCGTGAGAAATACCATCACAGGGCTCAAAACCACAGAGAGGTATGATAAAGCCTGTGAAGTAGATGTTAGTGGAGGAATCGGGTGATGGCACTCACTGTAAAATCTTCTGACATTGACAAGTGTTTGTGAAAACTTTCAGAGTAAGATGTAGGAGGAAAAAAATCCCAATATGCTATTTGTAATGTTAGCATTGAAAAAGAAAAATTGAAAAGACTCCCTGGGAGTCAATTAGGAACCCAGAGAACAGCAGTGGCCTTTTCAAAACCAGAAGTAGGGCAGCCAGGCAAGCATCGGCCAGCAGCCGACACCCTGCACCTGCTCCTCCTCAGCTCTGCGATGGCCTGACATGCCAGATTCATTTCCATGGGCCAGGATACAATGGGAGAGACATATTGTTATACTTCTCCACTCAACTTTAAGGAACTAGTAAAAATATATCATATAAAAAGTCTTATTTTAAAAATATTTCATTTCAAAAATGATAACTACACATTACACTGTGTTGAAAGAAATGCAGGAGCCAGCATGGTGTGTGCCCTATGTACTTAACCATGCAAAAGAACATTTGGAGAATGATTGCAAAAGAAATGACAGCAAAGACTGTTTGGGTGATGGTATTGTGGGGAATTTCTCTATACCTTATTTTCTAAGTTTTAGTATGTCAATAACATTACAATGAATATCAAGAAATGGAAAAAGATTACTGCTTTCCCTGAAGATACAAACACGTTTGATTGGACACAAGAGAATTCATTATTTTCACTTAAGACAGGTTAGCGTGATGAGGAAGCACAAGCAAGCTGTGGGACTTTTCAAACAGTCTAAACCTGTGCAGAGATTGGATAAACCCACCTTGGGGGCACCTGCTCTCCGTCATGAGAACCCCGGCCCGTGAGCCAACACAGCCAATGGGAGCAACAGCCATTCGGCTGAAAATGGCTTCAATTTCCAGACTGGGGAGTGAGAAGACTCCATGAAGGGGCATTTGATCTGCACTGTGAAGGAAGTGCAGAATTTTAGGAGTCATTAGAAGTCTGAGATGGAAAGTGCAGTCTCTCTAACAGGCAAGAACTTTGACTACTGCAGGGATAGAATGTATCCTTCCAGTTTGCATGGAGAGCTGTAGTGAGATAGGGGCCAGTAAGACGGGAGGCAGGTGAAGCCAGGTCAATTTCCTGTGGTGGGGGAGGGGACACCTGTGAGTGACATATGTCAAGGTGGTCCCACGTGATAACACTTGTCAGATTTTCTGAAGGCAGCCTTTCTGGTAGTTTGCCTCCCTTGATACGACCTTCCACAGTTCTCATTTCCAAATAAGTGTCAGACGTTCCCTGAGTCAAGTACAGAAGCTTCAAAATATTTACAGCCAGTGGGTATTTATACTGAAGTATTTTAACCCCATTCAATGTGTAGCTATCCTGGTTTGTTTTTAATTTGAGCATAGCAAATTAAAAACAAACCAGGATAGCTACACACTGAATGGGGCAGGGGAGAACTGAAGATTCATTGAAGACAGACCTCTAAGTGTTAGCAATGAACAGATACAGCAACACATTTTTAAAAGGTGAAATTACACATGCTTTCTCTGAAAACAATTATCTTGATTTGAAAAAAAAAATTCTCATTTTGATACTAGAGGGAAAGAAATTGTCTGATCAGTTAGAGGTGACCTGAAAGTGTGACACTTCTTTTTCCGCATCTCTCTTTGTCTCACTCATATAGAGACTTTACATAATGGAAACCAGGAGATTTGGCCTTTCATGGAAATCAGTCATCACTTCCCTGAGGTCTCCCTTTTTCCTAATTTTCCTCCATTCCTTCCCTGTCTCCTGTCCTTGACCTCAGCTTGCTCCCTTCCACCTTTGTTTGATGTAAAATATGTCGATTACTTGTTCTTATCTTCATTGCCTTGCAATCTGGCAGTAGAGGCCAACAGGTCAACATATTACTACAGTAAATGCAATTAAGTGCGACAGTCATGGAGTGGTACCTGACCTGAGATAGGAAGGGCGAGTGGGAGTGGGGCGAGTGGGAGTGGAGCAAGGCCAGCCACTGGGACAGGCTTCCCAGAACCTCTTTGAGTTTGTTTACACATATTTCTAGCCCAGGCCACCCGCATGCCACCTATGGCTAAGGTTTTTGCTTTCTGAACCAAATAGCTTCCATCTTTCTTCAACATGCTCTTCCTGTACTTTCACAAACAAATTCGAACCTAAGACTGTCATTCCAGAATACTGCTGGCAATTAACCACCAAGTTGGCCTTACCAGTTTTTCCTTATTCATAGTGACTGTGTCTACATTACACACACAAAAAAAGCCTGGAGAGCAATTACCCTTTGCAATGGAAGCAATGCTGTTATCATGTTTCCCTCCAACCAAGATCTCTACAGAAAGTTCAGGTTTGCCAAGATGTCTGGAAAAGAGCACCCAGTGTGAGCCAAATTTTGACTGTTGGCTTCAGAAAATTATGGACAACTTCTGCTCAATGACCTAGCAAAAACCCCAAATATAATGCCCATTTTGAAACCATAAAATGTCCTGTAACACCAAAATGCTTGCTAAGCCTGTTTTCAATAAAAGGATGAAGTTTAGCTATTTGTCAAAGAAGTTCTTTGAAGCTGCAAGACAACTTTGCTTATCTTATAAATTTCTACACTTGGTGATAATCCGACTTGTAAAGTCATTTCTCAGTGGATTTCACCTAATGGAAATATAAATGCTTTGACAACTGAGTCCTTTGATTGGCCAAAGAGGAGAATTGTGTAATTACGAACCCACCTGTTCTTTGACGTTAGCTGTTATAGCAAGAGAAGTCACTGCCTTAGAGTTTCAAAATATTATAATTTTATTGAGGGTTATTCCTTGCAAGGTTCAAAGATAAGTTCTTTCCATATTTTACTTAATCCTAATAGCAATTTATAAGATGCATAATGCTGTTTTACGGATTAGGAAACTGAGATTTAGCTAAATTAAATAACTTGCTCAGGGTGAAAACGAGGGCTTGATGAAGCTGAGACTGAAACCCAGATGTGTCTGACTTCACAGCCTCCACTGCTGAGATATAGTTTGTCTTCTCACTAGAAGCTGTAAGAGCAACATCTGGTGATCTGTGAAAGAAATCATTAAAGAGTGAAGGCAAAATCAAAGGCTATAGAAAATCCAACATAGAGACACACAAAACCTAGTTCATTTGTATTTCTGGCATATGTCCTACTTTTGAACAATCTGTCATTTGCTTGTTGCAATTAACTGAGTTGCAGCCTGCCATGCTATTTCCTAAAATAAACAGGTACAAGGTTGAGAATGTTTGCACTGGAATTATATATTCACATCCTCAAACACAAGCTAGAAAATGAAACCACGCTTTATGACTCGAACCATCATCGAAGAGCTCACACGTGGGGGACATGGTAGATGTCTCCAGCACACCAAGTAAGCACTTGGTTACTTAGTAAGTCAGAATGGTAATACCCATAGTATTGCTGCAATTATTATACATTCTCACCACTATCACACTGTTAAATTTGTAAAGTTTTGTTGCTTTCCTTTAAACACAGATCTTCTTGGGCTATTATATGTAAAATTATTTTAAGTTCAGGCTGAAGGGAATGAGAGGGAATTAGAAGAAAGGAGTTGATATAATTGTTTAATAGAGAGCTGTTACTCATGTGTTTAAAAAGGCAAGCAGCATTCAGTGAGATTTTAACCGAAGATGAAATCTAATCTCTTTGGGTACATGTTCTGGACTTTTCTAATTAAATGAGTGGGAGAACATTTTTTTTTCCAACTACTGAGTTTGAGATAGAGCCAAAGAAAACAATTTATACAGGATTAAAAAAAAAATCTAGCAATATTAAGGCTTGAGAAACAAGAAGGCTCTGGGCTAAATTGAAATGCCAACTTGCCAGCCCAGAGCTCAGCTAGACAAAATGTGACATTCCCTTTAAACCCTGAAGCCTCAGCATCAGCGCGTATCGACTGCACCTGGCTGGGGTATTGAAGTGAGTGCTTCCCTCATTACAGACACGTGGCCAACGCTGTGCCATCTCTTTGGCAAATCACGACGTGGTCTTTAGCCTCAGTTCCTCATCTGTAAAATGAGAGAATTAGATTGACAAGAATTAGCCCTAAGGATTCGTCTAGAGTTAATGGTTAATTCTTAATCCAATATTACTTCCCTTTGGGATCTAGAATGGTCTTCTGGCAACCTGTGGCATAATAATATTTAATCTTTGTCCCTATTTCCTGACAAAGAGACCCTGTCATTTCCTAAGCAGTGGGGGTGATTCAGTTTCTAAATCCCTTGAAATTTTCTGGGTGATAGGAACATCCTTTGTTCTAATGAGGTTGTAAGGTTATTGCCGAGTTTAAAATGAGGAAACTGAGGCCAGCATGAGAAAAATTAAATTCCAGTTTATTCAGCTCCCAGGTGAGGTTCTGTGGTCCCGGGGGAGAGGGGCCAGAGAAGTCGCGTCTGACTTCCTGAGGCGCGGGTTTATATAGGTTGGGAGAGCAAGGAATGAGGACAGGGCAGTTCATAGTCGGTGGGCAGGCGGTTGGGTGGGTTTGCAGGAACACAGGATGGAGACGGGGCGGGCTGTAATTGGCGGGCAGGTGGTCGGGCGGGCTTTTCAGTGCAGGCTGAGGTCACATCCGCCGGATTCCTCCAGGGGAACATGTGCTCGGGGGCAAGACGGGGAGGGGTGGGCGTGCCTGGCTCCCTGGTGAGGCAACCGGCCTTACAGATACCATCTTCATGGA
>CAUYLG010058223.1:0-33425 GCA_963573385.1 Cacajao melanocephalus
AATGTAAAATTACAATAATTTTTTTCCAGTTAAATGTCTTTCCTTTTTGAGAATTAACCCCAGTTGTTAAAATGGACTTTTTTTTTTTTTTTTTTTTTTTTTTTTTGCCAGCCTATAAGTTTTATCTCCCACCTACAGGACATAATAACACATAATGCTTGACGCAGTGCAACGTGATATGAGTGGTATGTGTGATTAAGCTCAGCCTGGTGGCAGGTTGGGCCAAGGTTTTTTAGGTTTCAAAGAGAGGAGCCAAATAGGAACACCAAGGAATGCAGAAGTCATGCAAAGTGATCACACCACTGAGATTGACACTCTTAGTCTTATTGGCAGTGTAGTGGGATGTTTGCTGCCTCTGAGGAAGAAACCACTGTCTAACTGGGGCAGGGGATGGCAGGTATTTATTCTCTGCCACTCTCATCCCACTACCCTCAGCTTAGAAGGAAAAGATATTGGGGATATTATGTTTTGTGATGTCTCCATGTTGATTAGACTTTACTGAATTACGTCTTTGAATTTGGGTAGTGGAAGACTGTAGAAAACAGCAAATGATAGTTCTATTCTCATTTTCTAAATTGAATAATATGAACACTGTTTCATTTTCAATGTCTTCTAAATTCGGCCATTTAGTGTCTGAACAGCACTGTACTTGGAAAATACACATTCTTATCAGTCAACTGGGACTATCACACTGTTGAAAGGAACACTAAAACTTATTTTAAATGGAAAATGAAGTCCAAATCTTTCTCCTTCAATTCCTCTCTTTCTCCATGACCTCATAGTATTGTAGGACATTTTTCTTAGTTCAGCTAAAAGCTGAGTTCTTGAAACATGACCAGGAAAAAAATTTGGCTTGTGAGCACATAGAAGGATGAGAAAAATGGAATTTATTGGGTGAAAAGGAAAAAACTCAGCAAAGTGAGAGGGATTCCTGTTAATAGGCCCCCATCTCACCAATTGAATCCCACATTACCACCCAGGAACAGGAGGGGCCAGGCTCCTGCCCATGAACTTTCATGGTTCCAAGCCATTCTCCCAGAGCACCGGTCAGTTGGACATTCTCCAGGGAGCCCTTGCTACTTGGCTGTCTCATACCCCTCTCTAAAGAAGTACATCTAACTGCCATTAGAATAAGGATAATGATAAGGACAAAGATCAATCTTAATTGCTTGCTGCTGACAGGGTGCTGTTTTGGGGAAATGGCAGTCTGGTCTCCCTCAGAAGCCTATCTAAGGGTCCTCAGCCAAAAGGGGCCATTGTCCAAGGCTCCAGTTGCATGACTGTTTGGAGTTTGATGGCCTGCAGGTGAGAAGAGACAAACTGGGTTATTAGAAAACATGTATCAAAACAAAACAAGGGGGGCAAGGACAGCTCAAAAATCCTGAGGCCTTTTACCAGTTTGCACAGGGAGACTGAGGCCAAAAGCCTGACTGGTTAAAAACAAAACAAAAAACAAAAAAAAACTTTACCATTTTGCTGGCATGTTATGCTTCTGGGTTCCTTTCTCTTGAGCCCAAACCCAACCAGTTTAAGGTGTAGTAATTATCCCAGTTCGGAGGATGCATCTGAGGGGAGCGTTCTGTAGTATGGAGGCACAGTTACCTATCAGTGAAGAGAGGACAGAGGAGAAGAAAGGAAAAAAGAAGGTGTTTTTTTCAAATGAGTCCCAGGGATTCAGGATGCATTCACAAAGGGTATAGATTGAAGATGAATGGCTACTTATCTAGAAAGAAGGGAGCAGGTGTCTCTGATTCTTTTCTCTTCCTAGAAAATACTCAGGGTATGTGACGGAGAGAAGGAAGAATGTCCTTTTCCTTCCATACTTGCATCCCTAAGTCCTGGTGGCCCTAGCAGGTGCCACCCATGGGTGCCAAAGTGGCTTACACCCCTGAGGCAGGGAAAGCCTAGAGAGTAGGAATTATCTGCTCTTACCTATACCTTAATCCCCCATACTGTCAGTAGCCTTGGAGTTCCCTAGATCTCATTTACGCCATGGTTACTAATAGGAGCTTTATCTATGAAACAGGAGGTTTGGCTTAATTGGCAGGAATTAGCCATGCTCATTTGTGCTCTACTCTTTAACTTATGTTATCATCTGCTTCTGGGTCCCTTAGATCCAGTTTTCTTTCCTAGGGATTCAACCCGAACCCTGAAGTTGAGTTTAAGACAAAAGTGTGTCTGGGGTTTGGGGGTTTGTATGGACTCCTTATCATAAGCCAAATGCTAAGATGAAGCTGTGGAATTGAGTCCTCCTCCAACAAGAAAGAGAAAAGGATGTCTTGTGACCTTACCAGATAACTGGTAGCTATAGTTATGCTTGTTAAGATTTGGGTGCATGGTACTTGGCTTTGGTTAGCTCCCTTGGTCTTATTATCCCAAAGAGGAGACCTCTAGGTTATGGGCACCCTATTTATTCTCATTACCTGGCAGGATTTGAAAGATAATTGCTCAGAAATAGAATATTAATCCAGATTTCTATATTACCTATCCCTTTTGCTTGTCCTGAATTGTAGCTGGAGATTGCTGGTTGGTTCACAGGAACAAGCAGGGTTAGTCTAAAATGTAGGAAAAACCTTGAAAACAACTAATGAATTTATAATTTAATGACAAATGTATGATAAGTTTTGAAACATAATTCCTCTCTCTCCAGTCCTCGTTTTTGCTAAAAAAAAAAATCATGAAAGGACTGAGTTGTTTTAAAAATAGACTTTAGTCTTATACTGAGCCTGATTATTTGCATAAAGTACAGGAAGAATAACTTTCTACATAGGCCTTTTAGATTGGCTTTGATGGAACTCTGTTCCACATGGGTTTGTATCCTCAAACAGCTGTAAGTTGAGTGATCTTCTCAAGGTCCCAAGATAAACTTTGAGCTCCTGGGCCTGTTAGAAGGTAACGTTCTTTACTGACCATAAGTCAGGAACCTTGAACAAGGACTGTGTGGACAAGGGTATGAAATCAGTTGTCTTTTTTTTTTTAAGGGGCTTTTATCAGCTCAGTAAGTTGAACTTGACTTCTTAAAGGGAAGCATAAACTTCCAGTCAAAGCCTTGGTAAAACAAGCAGTTTCTATAATTGCATCCTGTTGCAAAAGAAAATGGATTCTTATTGCACTGATACAAACAACTATATTGCTGTAAGTTAAGAATACTCAGATAGTTTCCAAATTCTAGAGGAACCAGGCAGAGGGAAACAAACATGCTCCAAATTTTGTTTACAGGAATATAACTTACTTAATTATTAAAGGTTGTAGATAGTACAAAATATTTCCTTGACTCTCGAAAACAAAACAAGGGCCAGCATATTTTAGGCAAAAATCAAAAAGATTGCTTCAGCTTTCTGAGTTCAGCCCATTTAGTTACTTCTTGTTTTGCTTGATATTCATGGACATTTTAGCTCTTCATGAGTTCTGCACATTTTTCTTTTATTCCAATGTCTCAATCTCCAAAGTTATCAAAAACCTGTATTTGAGAGCACTTGTCAGAGTTACATAGCTTATTATAAAGCATCTTTTAAAAAGGATTAAAACAAAACAACAATCATCTGAGAATAACAAAATGTCCAGGGTAGTTACAGTTAGAAACACAATTGGCAAAGAAGTTTGGTTATCTCTGTAGTTTACAATAACATAATAACCTTAATTATGATTTATAGCATATACTCAGTCATTATAATTTTAGAAATCCCATATAATTTTGGAATATCTATTAGTATTATTCAGAAAAATATAACCTTAAGAAGATTGAACACCTTTTTGATGATCCCATGTAACTAAATGTGTCAAATAATCCTGTTTATCTCTTTTCTGGACACTGCAGGGGCCCTCTGAAGTATCTGAAAAGCCAGATGTCAAGTTTCAATCAAGAAAACTGATAAGTCTCAATCATTTTAGGAGATTTATTTCCCAGTGTTAAGGACGTGCCTGGGAGACTGTTCTATGCCTTTCTCTGAAGATGATTTTAAGGGCTCCAAATTTGAAGGAGAAAGGGCAGGATATTGAAAAGGGCAGGATATTGAGAGGCACAGAGTTTTCCTATAAGATGCGAGATAGGGAAAAATAGTCATTCATGCTTTTGTCTGGCTCAGTGAATCTGCACTTTTTTACATAAGATAACATAAAGGAGGCAGAGGAAAAATATGGGGAATCTGCATTTTATGTAAGATAACACAGACAAACTACATGGGGTGGGGTTACCATCAGATATGCATTTGTGTCTGGTGGGCCAGGGTGACTGTACTTGTAAAGATAAGCTATTAGTTTGCATTGCAATGGTAAAGTTGTAGTAGTTTACCAGGCATTTGCTTGTGGGCAAAATATGGCAGAGGCATGTAGCTTTTCATCTTGTAGCTGTCTTATTTAGGAACCAAAAGGAGGAGGCAGTTTTGTATGACTCAGTTCCCAGCTTGACTTTTCCCTTTAGCTAAATGAGTTTGGGGTTCCAAATTTTAATTTCCTTTCACATAGGAAAGACAATTTTAAACTGAAGTTTGATTTTGGGAAGCTTGTTAAATCAGTCAGAGGTTTAAAACACTTAATATTATGAAATAGAATTCCAGATTACCATAAATTATTTATTTTTCCAGAATGATGACTAAAACTTTAAAAAGCAAAAATTTTCTATAACCCTTTACAAATATTGCCAAAGAGCAGATTAGTGCCTCAAGAGAACCTTGTTGTGCTTTTATTTCAGTGCTGGATTTACAGAAATGCCATCTAATACTTTTGCATTTGGTCAATATGTTTACACCTGGAATTTTTGCAAGACTAATTTTTACAATTCTTCTACCACTCATTTGAAGTTTTAACCTTATCTAATTTAAACAATTCGTTAACCCTAGGCAATAATTCACATTTTTATACCTTTTTATAATCTTTTACTAAAAATATATTTTACTGTTGTTATACACCTTGCATGTAGATCTATTTTCAGTAGTTTCAATTACATGTTATAATGGTATCTCCTAGCAATTTTTAACTTTAATGTAAAACCTAGTAAGTTGTTTTAATTATGTGCTAGGTACAGCCAACTTTTGATTCCTTCTAGAATAATTAAGGGTTCAGTTAATTCTGTATGTCCCAGGCCTTACCAGTTGTGGAACAGGCAAGTCAAATAATTCTCAGAAACCAAAAAGCAGTTTATAGTCTTAAAACATTTAGCAAGCCTAGTGCCTAACTTGCATAATTTAGTTCATCTATTTATATTTTGATGACATCTGCTTTTTACCAATAATTAAGGCAATTTTTATTTCTCGAATATTAAAGTCACATGAACTGAAAGTACCACAGCTTTTTTCTTCCCTTAAAAAATATTTGATCCCAGCACTTGTCTTCCTTTAGACCAATTAATTAGAGCTCTTTCTTATAGACATCACACATGTAACACACATATAACTACACAGACAGGCAGAAGAAAACTCAGCATCCATCAGGTTTTTTGTTTGCTAATCTCCGAATTGGATTATTGGCCTCTGGGTGATGACCTTTAAAAGACAGGACTAGAAAAATATAAGGCCTAATAAACAGGCTAGATGGGGCAAAAACAAAATTTGAGAGAGATCTATCCACTTTTAATTAAGCTGAGCACTCCTTAAGAATATCTTTTTAACTTCCTTATTATCTGACTTTAGCTGTACCAAGCGGCCAGTATTTCTGGTTTTCAAACTTTAGTAAAGGCTTAGAGAAAGGAAAATCCAAAGTGGTTTATGGAAGGGAGGGGAATCAACAAATAGCAAAAGGTTGTGCAGATATCAAACCAGAAAGGCCTCATTTCCTAAGCCTCATTTCCTAATCTGGTAAATGGGGAGGCTAAAGAAAGCGTTACCATGGGATTATGGGTCATGCCTCTCAAGGATGTAAAACAAGATGAAGACCTGCAGCAAAGTTTGCTATGGACCATATAGAAAAACATGCAAAGCACACCAGATTGGTTACAGCTTAAGACTAGCCTCACAAGTTCTTTCTCACAATTAAAACTCTGCAGAAAACAAAAACACGGATCCCCATTATTCCCAGCCCAGAAAAAATGTCTTCCAAAAGGAAAAATTCTCCCTTAAAATTTAACTGCTGATGGGGTGGAGAAAAGAAAAGGATGCCTGGGGAAAGAACCTCTTATTCTTATGTAGATGGTTGGTCACCCTCACCCATCCATCCTGAAAAGGCCATGGAAAGGCTGGGTTGGAATGATGCTGACATTCCCAACCCCCAGGATCAATGGGGTTGGGGGCACAGTTTCTTCTACCCTCAGAAAAAGTCCAAGGGAAAAGGGGCTTAGAAGCAAAAGAGAAGGATTTTTTGTTTGTCTGTTTACATCTCATTCATCCTTTCTCAAGCCCCAAGTGATCTATCTTTTTACATTATTACAGCTTTCTGAACCAGACTATTGTGCATAATTGATAAATTGTGAATCATATATTTGTTATCTGTTCTTTTATGGCTTTGGAAATAGTGAACGATGCCAAAGATCACTAAGCTTTTATAAATAAAATTATTTTAGTGTAGTTTACTGGCTGGCATTTTCTGAAAGTATGTTACCAGAAAGTACTGCAGAGAATGTAGCAAAGATAAAAGTAACATCTGTTGCTAGAAAGAGACCTGATAGGTCTAGAATTCATACTGATAATAGGAATTTAGTTTTAGGAATTGTTCATATTTAGCATGAGAACAACAAAGATATACACATTTTAAAAATGTTAAATACAGTCTTCAAGCAAATAAAAATAGTTTTGTTACATATATGGGTAATTTTCCCAATACCTTGCTATGAGCATTAAAATTACACCAACAGAATAATGACATTATTTCTTTTTATTTACTTTTTATTATACTTTAAGTTCTGGGATACATGTGCAGAATGTGCAGGTTTGTTACATAGATAATATATGTGCCATGGTTGTTTGCTGCACCCATAAACCCATCATCTACATTAGATATTTCTCCTAATGTTATCTCTCCCCTTCCCTTCCCTCACCACCCAGCTGGCACTGGTGTGTGATGGTCCCTTCCCTGTGCCCATATTTTCTCATTGTTCAACTCCCACTTATGAGTGAGAACATGTGGTGTTTGGTTTCTGTTCCTGTGTTAGTTTGCTGAGAATGATGGTCTCCAGCTTCATCTATGTCCCTTCAAAGGACATGAACTCATTCTTTCTTTCATGGCTGTATTCCATAGCATTCCGTGTCACTGCAAAGGACATGAACTTGTTCTTTTTTTTATGACTACATAGTATTTCATAGTATTATTTATGCAGTCTGTAATTGATGGGCATTTCGGTTGGTTCCAAGTCTTTGCTATTGTGAACAGTGCTGCAGTAAACATAGATGTACATGTGTCTTTATAGTAGAATGATTTTTAATCTTTTGGGTATATACCTAGCAATGGGATTGCTGAGTCAAATGGTATTTCTGGTTCTGTATTCCTGAGGAATCACCACACTGTCTTCCGGGATAGTTGAACTAATTTACACCCCCACCAACAGTGTAAAGGCATTCCTATTTCTCCACATGCTCTCCAGCATCTGTTGTTTCCTGACTTTTTAATGATCACCATTTTAACTGGCTTGAGATGGTATCTCAATGTGGTTTTGATTTGCATTTCTCTACTGACCAGTGATGATGAGCATTTTTTCATGTTTGTTGACCACATAAATGTCTTCTTTTGAGAAGTGTCTGTTCATATTCTTCACCCACTTTTTGATGAGTTTGTTTTTTTTTTCTTGTAAATTTGTTTAAGTTCCTTGTAGATTCTGTTTATTAGCCCTTTGTCAGATGGATAAATAGCAAAAAATCCTCTCCCATTCTATAGGTTGCCTGTTCACTTTGATGATAGTTTCTTTTGCTGTGCAGAAGCTCTTTAGTTTAATGAGATCTGATTTGTCAATTGTGGATTTTGTTGCCATTGTTTTTGGTGTTTTAGTCATGAAGTCTTTGCCTATGCCTATGTCCTAAATGGTATTGCCTAGATTTTCTTCTAGGGTTTTTACAGTTTTAGGTCTTACGTTTAAGTGTTTAATCCACCTTGAATTAATTTTCACATAAGGTTTAAAGAAGAACTCCAGTTTTAGTTTTCTGCATATGACTAGTCAGTTTTCCCAACACCATTTATTAAATATGGAATCCTTTTCCCATTGCTTGTTTTTGTCAGTTTTGTCAAAGATCCGATGGTTGTAGATGTGTGGTGTTATTTCTGAGGCCTCTGCTCTGTTCCATCGATCTATATGTCTATTTTGGTACCAGTACCATGCTGTTTTGATTATTGTAGCCTTGTAGTATATAGTTTGAAGTTAGGTAGTGTGATGCCTCCAGCTTTGTTCTTTTTGCTTAGGACTGTCTTGGCTATCTGGGCTCTTTTTTGATTCCATGTGAAATTTAAAGTAGTTTTTTCCAATTCTGTGAAGAAAGTCAGTGGTAGCTTGATGGGAAGAGCATTGAATCTATAAATTAGTTTGGGCAGTATGGCCATTTTCATGATATTGATTCTTACTATCCATGAGCATAGAATGTTTTTCCATTCATTTGTGTCCTCTCTTATTTCCTTGAGCAGTGGTTTGTAGTTCTCCTTGAAGAGGTCCTTCACATTCCTTATAAGTTGTATTCCTAGGTATTTTATTCTCTTCATAGCAATTGTGAATGGGAGATTACTCATGATTTGGCCTCTGTTTGTCTATTATTGGTGTATAGTAATGCTTGTGATTTTTGCACATTGATTTTTGTATCCTGAGACTTTACTGTAGTTGCTTATCAGCTTAAGGAGATTTTGGGCTGAGACAATGGTATTTTCTAAATATACAATCATGTCATCTCCAAACAGAGACAATTTGACTTCCTCTCTTCCTATCGGAATATCTTTTATTTCTTTCTCTTACCTGATTGCCCTGGCCAGAACTTCCAATACTATATTGAATAGGAGTGGTGAGAGAGGCGTTCTTGTCTTATGCTGGTTTTCAAAGGGAATGCTTCCAGCTTTTGCCTATTAATATGATATTGGCGGTGTATATTGGCTGTGGTTTGTTAATAATAAATAGCTGTTATTATATTGAGATATGTTCTATCAATGCCTAGTTTATTGAGAGTTTTTAGCATGAAGGGTGTTGAATTTTATCAAAGGCCTTTTCTGCATCTGTTGAGACAATCATGAAGTTTTTGTCATTTGTTCTGTTTATGTGATGGATTATGTTTATTGATCTGCATATGTTATACCCACCTTGCATCCCAGGGATGAGGGGAACTTGATCGTGGTTGATAAGTTTTTGATGGGCTGCTAGATTTGGTTTGCCAGTATTTTATTAAGGATTTTTGCATCAATGTTCATCAGGAATATTGGCCAGAATTTTTGTTGTTTTTGTGTCTCTGCCAGGTTTTGGTATCAGAATGATGCTGGCTTCATAAAATGAGTTAGGGAGGAGTCCCTCTTTTTTGGTTATTTGGAATAGTTTTAGAAGGAATGGTACCAGCTCCTCTTTGTACCACCAGTAGAATTAAGCTGTGAATCTGTCTGGTCCTGGTTTTTTGTTTGTTTGTTGGTAGGCTATTACTGCTTCAATATCAGAACATATTATGGGTCTATTCAGGGATCTGACTTCTTCCAGGTTTATTCTTGGGAGGGTGTATGTGTCCAGGAATTTATCCATTTCTTCTAGATTTTCTAATTTATTTGCATAGAGGGGGTTTATAGTGTTCTCTGATGGTAGTTTGTATTTCTGTGGGATTGGTGGTGATATCCCCTTTATCACTTTTTATTGTGTCTGTTTGATTCTTCACTCTTTTCTTCTTTATTACTCTGGCTAGGAGTCTATCCATTTTGTTAATCTTTTCAAAAAACCAGCTCCTGTATTCAATGGTTTTTTTAAGGGTTTTTTCATGTCTGTATCTCCTTCAGTTCTGCTCTGATGTTAGTTATTTCTTGTCTTCTGCTAGCTTTTAAATTTGCTTGCTCTTGCTTCTTTAGTTATTTTCATTGTGATGTTAGGGTGTCAGTTATAGATCTTTCCTGCTTTCTCCTGTGGGCATTTAGTGCTATAATTTTTTCTGTAAATACTGCTTTAGCTGTGTCCCAGAGATTCTGGTATGTTGTGTCTTTGTTCTCATTGGTTTTAATTTATTTATTTCTTCCTAATTTTGTTATTTACTTAGTAATCATTCAGGAGCACGTTGTTCAGTGGTGCGTTTTTGAGTGAGTTTCTTAATCCTGAGTTCTAATTTGATTGCACTGTGACACTGTTTGTGATGATTTTCATTTTTTTTTGTATTTGCTGAGGAGTGTTTCACTTCTAATTATGTGGTCAATTTTAGAATAAGTGTGATATGGTGCTGAGAAGAATGTTTATTCTGTTGATTTGGGGTGGAGAGTTCTGTAGATGTCTATTAGGTCCCCTTGGCCCAGAGCTGAGTTCCAGTCCTGAATATCTTTGTTGTTTTTTTGTCTTTTTGATCTGTCTAATGCTGACAGTGGGGTGTTAAGGGCTTCCACTATTATTGTGTGGGAGTTTAATTCTCTTTGTAGGTATCTAAGAATTTGCTTTATGAATCTGGGTGCTCCTGTATTGGGTGCATATATATTTAGGATAGTTAGCTCTTCTTTTGCATTGATCCCTTTCCCATTATGTAATGTCCTTCTTTTTTTTTTTTTTTTTTTTTTTTTTTTTTCTCCTATTACCAGGCTGGAGTGCAGTGGCACTATCCCGGCTCACTGCAACTTCCATTTTCCTGTTTCAAACAATTCTCCTGCCTCAGCCTCCCAAGTAGCTGGGACTACAGGCATACACCACCACATCTGGCTAATTTTTTTTTATATATATTTTTGGTAGAGACTTTCACCATGTTGGCCAGGATTGTCTCAATCTCTTGACCTCATGATCCCCCTGCCTCGGCCTCCCAAAGTGCTGGGATTACAGGCATGAGCCACCATGCCCAGCCTTTTTTTTTTTTTTTTTTTTTTAATCTTTGTTGGTTTAAAGTCTGTTCTAATAGAGACTAAGATTGCAACCCCTTCTCTTGTTTTGCTTTTCATTTGCTTGGTAGATATTCCTCTATCCTTTTATTTTGAGCCTATGTGTGTCTTTGCCTGTGAGATGAGTCTCCTGAATACAGCACACCAGTGGGTCTTGACTCTTTATCCAATTTGCCAGTCTGTATCTTTTAATTGGGGAATTTAGCTTGTTTACATTTAAGGTTAATACTGTTATGTGTTAATCTATCTTGTCATTACAATGCTAGCTGGTTATTTTGCCCATTAGTTGATGCAGTTTCTTCATAGTGTCTATGGTCTTTACAATTTGGCATGTTTTTGCAGTGCCGGTACTGGTTTTTCCTTTCCATATTTAGTGATTCCTTCAGAAGCTCCTGTAAAGTAGGCCTAGTGATGACAAAATCTCTCAGCATTTGCTTGTCTGTAAAGGATTTTATTTATCCTTCACTTATGAAGCTTAGTTTGGCTGGATATGAAATTCTGGGTTGAAAATTTTTTTCTTGAATATTGGTCCCCATTCTCTTAAGGCTTGTAGAATTTCTGCAGAGAGATCCGCTGTCTGTCTGATGGGCTTCCCTTTGTGGGTAACCCAACCTTTCACTCTGGCTACCCTTAACATTTTTTCCTTCATTTGTAACTTGGTAAATCTGACGATTATGTGTCTTGGGGTACCTCTTCTCGAGGAGTGTCATCGTAGTATCCTCTATATTTCCTGAATTTGAATGTTGGCCTGTCTTTCTAGGTTGGGGAAGTTTTTTTCTAGATGATATCCTGAAGAGTATTTTCCAACTTGGTTCCATTCTCCCTGTCACTTTCAGGTACACCACTCAAGCATAGGTTTGGTATTTTCACATAGTTCCATATCTTTTGGAGGCTTTGTTCATTCCTTTTTATTCTTTGTTCTCTAATTTTGTCTTCATGCTTTATTTCATTAAATTGATATTCAATCTCTAATATCCTTTCTTCTTCCTGATTGATGGTTGACTATTGATTCTTGTTTATGCTTCACAAAGTTCTTGTGTTGTATTTTTCAGTTCCCTCAGGTCATTTATGTTCTTCTCTAAACTGGTTATTCTAGTTAGTATTTCATCTAACCTTTTTTTCAAGGTTGTTAGCTTTGTTGCCTTGGGTTAGCACAGAGGAGTTTGTTATTACCCACCTTCTTAGGCCTACTTCTGTCAATTCGTGAAACTCATTCTTTGTCCAGTTTTGTTCCCTTGCTGGTGAAGAGCTGTGATCCTTTGGAGAAGAGGCGTTCTGGTCTTTGGAATGTTCAGCCTTTCTGTGCTAGTTTTTCCGCATCTTGGTGGATTTATCTACCTTTGGTCTTTGATGTTGGTGACCTTCAGTTGGGGTTTCTTTGTGGATGTTCTTTTTGTTGCCATTGATGCTATTCCTTTCTGTTTGTTAGTTTTCCTTTCAACAGTCAGACCCATCTGCTGCAGGTTTGCTGCAGTTTGCTGGAGGTCCACTCCAGACCCTGTTTGCCTGGGTATCACCAGCAGAGGCTGCAGAATAGCAGAGATTCCTGCCTATTCCTTCCTCTGGAAGCTTCATCCCAGTTGGGCACCCACCAGATGCCAGCCAGATCTCTCCTGTATGAAGTATCTGTTGACCCCTGCTGAGAGGTATTGTCACATTAGGAGGCACAGGGGTCAGGGTCCCACTTGGTGAGGCAGTCTGTCCCTCATCAGAGCTCAAGTGCTGTGCTGCGAGATCTGCTGCTCTCTTCAGAGCCAGCAGGCAAGACTATTTAAGTCTGCTAAAGCAGCACCTACAGCTGCTTCTTCCCCCAGGTGGTCTTTCCCAGGAAGATGGGAGTTTTCTCTATAAACCCCTGATTGGGGCTGCTGCCTTTAATTCAGAGATGCCCTGCCCAGAGAGGAGGAATCTAGAGAGGCAGTCTGGCTACAGCGGCTTTGCTGAGCTGTGGTGGGTTCTGCCCAGTTTGAACTTCCTGGCGACTTTGTTTATATTATGAGGGGAAACCTGCATCCTCAAGACTCAGTAATGGTGGATGTTCCTTCCCCGACCAAGCTTGAGCATCCCAGGTTGACTTCAGACTGCTGTGCTGGCAGTGAGAATTTCCAGCCGGTAGATGGTAGTTTGCTGGGCTCCCTTGTGGTGGGATCTGCTGAGCTAGACCACTTAGCTCCCTGACTTCAGCCCATTTTCCAGAGGAGTGAATGGTCTGTCTCACTGGCATTCAAGGAGCCACTAGAGTATGAAAAAAAAAGACTTCTGCAGCTCCTTCAGTGTCTGCTCAAATGGCCACCCAGTTTTGTGCTTGAAACTTAGGGCCCTGGTTGTGTAGGTATCCAAGGGAATCTCTTGATCTATGGGTTGCAAAGACCATGGGAAATGTATAGTATCTGGGCCGTAATGTACTGTTTCTCACAGCACAGTCCCTGAAGGCTTCCCTTGGCTAAGAAAGGGAATTTCTCAACCCCTTGAGCTTCCCAGGTGAGGCAACACCCCACCCTGCATTGGCTTGCCTTCT
Source organism: Cacajao melanocephalus (assembly GCA_963573385.1). NCBI lineage: Eukaryota > Metazoa > Chordata > Mammalia > Primates > Pitheciidae > Cacajao > Cacajao melanocephalus. The sequence continues at coordinate 13,463 of CAUYLG010058223.1, forward strand.
GTGGGCTGCACCCACTGTCTAACTAGTCCCAATGAGATGAGCCAGGTACCTCAGTTAGAAATGCAGAAATCGCCCACCTTCTGTGTTGATCTCGCTAGGAGATGCAGATGGAACTGTTCCTATTTGGCCATCTTGACAGCCACCTCCCTTTTACTATTCTTTACTTAAAACTAAAAAGTTCAATAGCACATAGCAATATATAAAACACAATGCAAACAAGAATAGTGAAGAAAAAGGGGAGGGGAGGGCTGGAACTAAAAATAGAGCCAAAGATTTCTATTAAAGATAGGCATATCATTAGGTCTTTGTGGATATATTTCCACTGTCAAGCACACTGCATTTGATATAATGGTGCTGGACATACATTTGGTGAATTTATTTAATTGAGTTTCTGCTAGGTATGCTATGATTGGTTCACTGATTTTATTGTGAGAGCTTGTTAGCAGGAAAAAAAATTACAGTTATCGAATTAATTGTCTTTAAAATTAAAAATAAACATGCTCAATACAAATAAAACATTTTCCTAATATTAAAACTAAAAAGTATTTCTCCTGAGGGTTTTTATAAACAGAAAACTATAAAGTAAATTGAATAATATTCATAAAATGCTTGTTAACGAAAGGGCCACATTTTATAGGGCCCTTTATATTTCTTTTATTATTTAAGCATAGATTAAAGCTACCATTAGAAGCATTACTCTTACCTCACTAAACATTTCTTCTCATTCTCTGTTTCTGGGTCATTCCTTTCCTCCCAACTTCTAAACCAGCAGTTCTCAACCCTAGCTTCCCATTAGGATCATAAGGAGGCTTTAAAAATAGAGCTGCCTAAGGCCAACACAACAGAAAAAAATTAAATCAGAATAATTAGGAGTAGAACCTGAGTATCAGCAAGTACTTTTTCCTATTAGAATCACAGGGAGGCTTTAAAAATAGAGCTGCCTAAGCCCAACACATAAAAAAATTAAATCAGAATCGTTAGGAGCAGAACCTGACTATCAGCAGGTGCTTTTTAGAAGCTTCCATAGAAAAATCTAGTGTGGTTAGTGTTGAGAATGATTACTCAGGGAAGCATTGGAATGACCACAGGACTTAACTTTTTAATTCATAGCCATTCCCTAGGTGGGCCTTTGCAGCCCTGTAACTTTAAATATCATTTCTATCTCCTACATACTTTAGACCCATATGAGCACTGTGCACTTGACAGCTCCACTTGCATGGTCAATACGCGTTTCAAACTTATATGCAAACCTTCACTCCTAATTTTACTCCCCTTAGTTTTCCCCATCTTAGTTTTCCTGGTTGCTCAGTCAATCCTTGACTTCTCTTTCTCTTACATCCTCTGTCTAACATTAGCAATCTGTGTAAAATATGCCTGTGATATCATCACCTGGACTTATAAGATCCTAGTTCAGACAACTTCTGTTTCTCACTTGGAACACTGAAATATTTATGAACTAGTTTCCCTGCATCCACCTTTGTCTCGTCTTTAATTTACAGTCTGTTTTTCACATGGTAGGTCTTGATCACCCATATCTTCCTGTAACATGACAGCCCATGACAACATAACACCAGAATAGCATCCAGGTTCCCTACCATGATACTCATGACCTTATTTGATCTGACCCTGGGCTATATCTCCTAACTCACTTCTTACCATTCTCATGCTCCGTCACTGCCCACTGTCCTACCCACATCTGCTTTCCTGGAATATGTCTTACGTGTTCATGACTCAGTGTCTTTGCACCTGGTATCCTTTCTGCCTGGAATACTTTTTTCCCCAAGTTATTTACATAATGTATTTCCTCACTTCCTTTAGGTTTTTGTCCAAATATCATCTCAGGTTGCCCCTGACCACCTTACCAAAGTTACATTTAGTGTCTATAGAGTTTCTCTATAGAAAAGTGATTTTTAGTTTGTTTTTATAGTTTATTTATTCATTGCTTAAAGATGCAATGGTAGCTTGCAGAGAAAAAGAAATATTCAAATCTAGAATCTTTTGGTTTTATTTACCTAAAACAGAATTCTGGCTTTTTTTTTTTTCCATCGCTGTTCTGTGCATGATTAACTGAGTTTTCCTTCCTGTGATTTTTCTCTCAGTGATTTCTCTTTTAAATCAGACCGTGACATGAATTACTGTATTGAGAATGACTTAGATCTTCCTTATCCAAAGAAAGTGACAAAGCAAAACTCTACATGTGAGGTTCTAGCTCAGATTGGTTGGCAATTTTGTTTCACCTGCTGATTCAGGATCAGCAGGTGTTTGAAGATTTGCCTCATGAGAAAGGAAGTTGAGACTTATTTTGTGTTTTTGTTGAAGACAGATATAGAATTACGGTAAAAGCTGGAAAAAGGTCGACTTTAGCTCTTATAATGAAGAAATTTCTTACAGTCAAGACTAAGTATTATCCTCTCCTCATATTTTTCTAAAAAGTGGTTTACCAATGGGAAAGGATATGAAAGCATACTTAAAGGGGAACTGAAGCAGAAGCAAAAGAATTCATACTCACATTAACAGTCTGTCTTCTCTGACACCTTCAACTGTCCCATGGCTTTCTCAGGTGGAGTAAATAATGATGCTCTTGGCAACACTGTAATTTCTACCTCCTTCTAACATGGAACCTAGCACACTGTATTATGATTCATGTTTGTGTACCTGCTTTCCATATAAGAACAGAGAATTGTGAATTCTCATTGCCTAGCATGATTCTGGTGTTCTTTAAATTTTTTTGTTTTTTTATAGTCATGATATGTAGTTCTTTATTCTTCCATAAAATGAACTATTTCTCAGAGACAATAGTTAGAATGCTTCTGAAATCTTTCTATAAGTAAAACAGAAGAATCATATTTTCAATCATGGCTGTAGAGATGCAGAGGAAAACATCTGACTCTAGGAGTAAAAGCACAGAATCCAGAGTTGAAAGCTGGCACATGGACAGTGCTACTCATTGCCAGTCTTACCAAAATCATTCCATAGGGTCTGATTCTTTAGCTTACTGGGCAAATAACTACTTCATTCTGCTCAGAGTGAGGCTAGAGAGCCACTGAAAAAGTGTATGCAAGTTTTGCAAGGGTGTGGCCAAGACACAACCAGAGAATCTGGTTTAAAGGATTTATAGGCTCATTTGTTGATTGTTAAATAAACCAAGGATGGGAATGACCCAGAAATGTCCAAGAACAGTCAATTCTTCATTAAGGTAATTTCAAACAACAAAAAATATGATACTAACAAATGAAGCACATTGTGCTTTTTGTTCTAGCTTTGATTTTTTTTAATAGAAAATATTATTTGCTTCAATTGGCATTCTGTGCTAATTACTAACAACTGATTGCTACAGTATGTTATTTTGCATAAATTACAGAGGTAATGATAGCCTAGAAAACTGCTCAGGTGGGTTCTACTTGATAATTCTTGGTTGAATCTAGATTTTTACACAGTAAAAACCACATCTTGTCTATCTATTAATTATTGATTTCCAAGAAAACTCTAAGATTCTAGAAGATAGATTCTAAGTACAGAAGGCCCTCTGTATCTGTGGGTTCTGCATTTGTGGATTCGACTATCTGTGGATTAAAAATATTTAGAAAAAATAATATAAATAACAAAAATAATATAAAAACAATATAGTATAAAACAATTTACATGGCATTTACATTGTATTAGGTATTGCTTATAATACCTAAATAATAAGTAATAAGTAATCTAAAGATGATTTAAAATATGTAGGAGGATATACAGAGGTTATATGCAAATACTATATTATTTTGTATTAGAAACTCGAGCATTTGTGGATTTTGGTATCTGCCAGTGGAGCAGGGGGCCCTGGAACCAGTCTCTCCCAGATACTGACAGATACTGAAGGACAACTGCATTTTATTCTACCTATGTCTTAGAATCATATTATAAAGCACTAGGCACAAAATAATTACTTATGGACTCTGCTTATCTGGGTCTGTGTGACAGAATATGAGGCCCTAGCTCACTCTGTTCTCATATGCACTCTAGGAGGTTACAACTGAGTGTGGGGAAAAAGTCATCTGAAAGTCAGAAATATGCATCATTCTTGAGTAGCTGCTGTGACTTGCTAGTACTGGCTTCCCTTGGGAAAAAGCTGAGAAGACAGAAAAAAATAGCTGCAACAAGCCAGAAGATTGAAGAAAATTAATAGAAGATAAGAAATGAATAAAAGAATGACAAGGATTTTCACAATGTCAAGGAAGATGAGTTAAATAAGAATAGGGTTAGCAGGAAAGCTAGGTGTCAGGACCAGGAACAGGCATTCAGGTGCTCACAAGCAAAAGGTCAGAAGAGTCTGAGGCATTATTTGAACACATTTGCTTTTAGCTCTTTGGTTCACCTCTCTTTATTATCAGGTCTACCAAATAACGGGCTGAATGCCTTTCCATGGTTTGGTATTGGTATAGTCATAAACTCTGATAGATCAAGTTTAAATACGACTTTGATAGTTTCTATGGATATCACCAGTCAAACCCACTGAGGAATATTAAGTTAACCTTATAGTATTGAAAAGGGAGTGAAGGGAGTGAAGTTACCTACAAGGGTTTTCCATGCAGGTTGAAATTTATCCTGATACACTTTTCTTTTGCCTGAAACTTTATAAATGGTTACTTATATGTGTGTATAAATCACTGGATTTCATGTCTCTGTCAATTTCTTAATGAAATCAGTACCAATAAAAATGGAAAGTTTCAGTTTTGTTTTGCTTTTGATTGTGTGGGTATTTGGGAGACTCTCATTTGGAATTAGAGAACACTTGAGTGGGTTGTTGAGGTATTATAGAGTATTTTCAAATGTAGGAGACCAGAACTAAAACAGAGATGGGTGCTTTATAATTTTGGTACCTTGGGATGGTTGTAAATATATACTCAACATTCTTGATGGTTTACGGTAAGTGAAAGAAAGAGAAAAACCAAAGGGAACTTTTAGACTTTTACTGTAAATAACTGAGCAGAAGGTGATGCCAACTAAAATGAAAAAGACTACTAGTTGCCTCTCATTGTTCTTCCTTTTCAGAGTTTTCCTGATTATCTTTTATTTTTCTATATTAACTTTAGTATCAAATTACATTCTTCCAAAAAAAAAAAGTCCACTTTTATTGGACTTTTATTGCATTTGTAATGAATATAGATAGAATTCTAATCTTTATGTTATTAAATATTTCTATCCAAGAACATAGTTTATCTTTCTAGTTCCTTGGTCTTATGTATATCTTTTGGTGCCATTCTGGAGATTTTCTTTTACTACATAGATTTTGCACATTTTTTATTAAGCTTATTTTAAGTATTTTCTCTTTTGTACTGCTATTATGGTGGGGTCTGTTCTTACAGTGTATTTTATAAGACATTATATATGTAAGCTATTTACTTCTGTATGTTAGTTTTTTACTTGATTAATTTATTGAATTCTGTCAATGTATCTCATAGTAGTCTAGTTTTAATTTATCAAATACATTTTAACTTTTATAGTTTTTTCTAGTTTCATTTGTTTATTGTGATTTATTTACTTCTGTTTTATTGATATAATAATTTGTCTACAAATTTTTTAAGCATTGCTTTATGTTTATTTTATAGGATCTAATATGAATTGTTTTCATTGCAAATCTTTCTAAAAAGTTTGCAATGTTGTTTTGTTTTATTTTCACCCAAGAATTGTTTAAAATAGAATTTTTAACATCTTCCATTAGAAGAGTCTCTTTATGAAGGGTCTCTTTTTTTTCCAATTTTGTCAATAATTATAATTATACTGAGTTATAATCAAATAAAATTATAGTCTAATTGTCTACTTTTTGATATTAATTTAAATTTTCTCTGTAACCAAGTTTATACCATTTTAAAAATGTCCTTTGGGCACATGAGAAGAAAATGTATTATTTATTTTTTGAGTTTGATATATTATAGTCATATATATATATATCATTAATTAAGTTATTGACATTTTCTGTATTCTTGATCTGTCATGAACTGAGAAACGTATTCAAAAATAAATTAAACAAAAACTATGTTTTGTTTCTATATGTATCTCCTGTAATTTCTGCTTATAGGAATTCTATTTATTTTTGTTACTTATGTATGTATTATTGTTCTATCTTTATTTGAATGACTCTTTTAGTTTATAATGTGTACCTCTTTGTTTTATTTAGTGCTGAATTTTTGTTTAACACAAAAAAATTCATTTTTGGCATTTTCCTGCTACATATTTGCTTTCAACATTTTTGAATTCTGAATAACTTTGTTTTATGTGTATAATATATATAGTAGAGAATTAGCAAAGCATACCATTAGGTTTTGCTTTGTAAGTCAATTCGAAAATATTGTTCTTTTAAATAAATAATTTAAGGAAATGTATATTTGTTTATATGATAAATATATATGGTAAAACTATCATTATTTTATGTTCTGTTGTTTTTATTTTTTACAGTTTTTTTTTCTCATTTGTGCATTTAAAAAAATATATTTAAGAAGGTTTTGGTTACCTTAATATTTATAACATTATATAATACTCTTAATTCTCTATTTATTTACAGGAGAGCTACTGATAATCTAGTAAAATAAATGATAAAATATTTTTATTTTCTCCCAATTCCATTTCTTTTGTCTCCAACCTGCTATTTGCCAGTAAATACTATTTGAAAAATAAATATTCCTATACTTTTATTATCTGTTTTGTCAGCATTTAAACATTTGTTGATTCCTATTATTATATATTAGGCAATCAACAAACTTTCTCATCTTTGGCCTTTCTCATTCTAATTTTGTTAGTTGCATTATTTCTGCATAGTAAAAGCAAAAAACATTTACATTTGTCTGTGTTTTAGTCTGTTTTGTTCTGCAATAGCAGAATACCACAGACTGGGTAATTTATAAATAATAGAAATTTATTTCTGAACAGTTCTGGAGGTTGAAAGTTCAAGATCAAAGTGCCAGCATCTGGTGAGGGCCTTCTTACTGCACCGTTTCATGGTGGAAGGCAGAATGGCAAGATAGGGCAAAAGCAAGACAAAAGTAGGCTGAACTTGTTCATTTACAAGGAACCCACTCCTGCAATAATAGCATGAATCCATTCATGAGGGTAGAGCCCTGGTGTCCTAATCACCTCTTAAAGGTTCCATCTCTTAATATTGTTACAATTGCAATTCCATTTCAACATGAGTTTGGGAGAGGACAAACATTCAAACCATAGCAGTTTGTCACCTCAATCATCACACTTTTTTAAAGTCTTGATCCTATAATAAAATATATTCAAAACTTTCAACAGTCCTATTGCTAGTTTCCTCAGACATACTTTGATTAAGTAAACTGTATCTTTTAGCATATTCCTTAGGGTAGACTTATGGGAACAGTATTTCCTGAATTCTTGTATTTTCAAAATTGTTTGCAACTTTTAATCTTAGAGGCAGATTTGACTGGCTGTAAAATCCTTTACTCCCATTTGTTTACATGAATCTGTTGTAGATACACAATGAGATAGCACCATCTCACACCAGTCAGAACAGCTATTATCAAAAGTCAAAAAATAACAGATGCTGGCGAGGTTGTGGAGAAAAATGAATGTTTATTCACCGTTAGTGGGAGTGTAAATTAGTTCAACCATTGTGGAAAACAGCATGACATCTCCTTAGAGACCTAAAAACAGAACTACCATTCGACCCAGCAATCTTATTACTGGGCATACACCCAAAAGTTCTGTCATAGACACATGCACACATTCATTGCAGCACTATTCACAGTCACAAAGACATGGAATCAAACTAAATGCCGATTAATGGTAGACTAGATAAAGAAAATGTGTGTGTGTGTGTGTGTGTGTTTAAACTCACATACCACTTATATGCACATGCACACACACACACATACACACACATACACCATGGAATTCTATGCAGCCATAAAAGAATGAGATCGTATCCTTTACAAGAACGTGGATGGAGCTGGAGGCCATTATCTTCAGCAAATCAACGCAGCAACAGAAATCCAAATACTGCATGCTCTCACTTATAAGTGGGAGCTAAACGATGGAAGCAAATGGACGAGGAAAGGGGAACAACAGACACGGAGGCTTACTGGTGGGTGGAGGTTAGGAGGAGGGAGGGAGTTAGAAAAACTAGTTAATGGATACTAGGCTTCATACCTAGGTGGTAAAAGAATCTGTACAATAAACCCTCATGACATAAGCTTACCTATATTGCAAACCTGCATAGGTACTCTTGAACTTAAAATAGAAGTTAAAAATAAATAAATAAATACAAATTTTGGTATAACGTTTGGTTATAATATTCAACTTTTCCATGACATTTTTTGCTGAGTTTATTGGTACATTGGTAAGTGCTTAAATTTTTTTTTTTTTTTGCTTTTGTTTTGCCTTTTGTCTTGGTTCTGACACTTTTTAAATGTATCTTTTCATTGAATTTTTAAAAATTTGCATATGGTAAAATTTACTCATTTTGGTGTGCAGTTTCGTTAATTTAGACAAATGCATGTAGTCATCTATTAAATTAACTAGTTTAACATCACTTGAATCAGAACAGCTTCATCACTTCCCACATGCCCCTGGGTTTGCTCTTTCATAATATCCTTTTATTAATGCTGTGTCACATCTACTTTTATTACTCATCATTGAATAAGATGGATGTTCTTAGATCTGCTATTTACAGGGCACTTCTGCTGGGTTTAGAGGAGGTCCTGTGCAGCCTTCTGACTCCTTTATTACCGTCACAAAGTCAGACTGCTTCCTTCTAAAATAGCCCCTCTTTGTGAGTGTGTTACCACCCGCTCTGAACTATACCAGGTCCCGGAAGGCTCTTCTGCCTTTATTTATGTTCTCACTGCCCCAGTTAGAAAAGGTATATTGTTTGCACATTGGTATAAACTTTTCATAGAAGTGTAATTTTGCAGTCAGTTTCAGAGATCTGCTGCTGCCGGCCATGTTGTCATTGTTTGCATTTCTTTGCTGCCTTTCTCCCTGTATACTATCTACTAATTGCTGCTTTTGCTTACTCTTAACATGTTTTTGGAGTTTGTAGAAAAGAGGTCTTCCAGTTTTTCTAAAAATGGAGAATGGAGATCATGTAACTTTTGTTAATTTTGTTAACTGTGTAGCATTTGCACATCTTCCAGGAGAAGACAAGATGCAGTCTTAGCCATATTCTTACCAGAAGTCCTTCTCTTGACTGCACTTTATCACCAACTTTCCCTCACTCCCCTTTCATGGCTCACACTGTAAATACTGGAATCTCTTGTCTCTCTTACTCATTCATCACTCCCTTAAGGTTTTCATATAAAAACTTCCTGTGATGTACCATAACCTATGACAAAAATTTTTCACTATTTTCTAAATACCTACTTTCAAAGTTGGTTAGTTTTTCTGTTCACTTATCTTGTTGCTTTCAGTATTTGTTTGCCTGCCATTATGAAGATGAGTATCCTGTATACAAACGTATTAAGTGATTTAGTCATGTCAAAGTAGCTTTTCTACTCTTAGGAAATAAGTGAAACTCTTCTAGATTTAGAGCATCTGTAAAATTTTTAAAAATTCAGTAATCATTAATAGAAATTCTTCTGTATTCCAGGTGATGCAACTGTGACAATAGCTCACAGATATACCCCCAAAGAACAACTGAAGATTCATACACAACTGGCAGATATTATCATAGTTGCTGCAGGTAAGTCCTTAGTGACTGTTATTTGTTGGAATGTCATCAGCAGAGTAATTCCTGCCCTAATTGCTGACATGTTTGAAAGCTTTTGGAGAGAGTTAGGTGTATGTATGACTACTGTCGATTGGATTCTGTCTCTTGGCAATCATTTTATCAGTCCATTGTGCCTATGTTAGCATTTGTTACTTCATTATGGAAAACCCAGACAGCTTTTGGGATGACGGATGAAGCACAAGAACAATGTGCAGTTTTCTAATTGCTTTGACAAACATGGTTTAACAGCATTTACAGAAAAAGGTTTGGTGTAGGTAAATTATACATTGTAGCTATGGGGAACAATAAAACTTGTACTTTCAAGTTGTATTAAGGAACATAGAATGTTCAAATGAGGGGAAAAGACAGTCACTATGCTGCCTGAGACACAGCCAGGCTAAAGAATTATGTTCTGAAGTCTGGACTGTAGGGGAAAAGTTGTTGGACGGGACCAGGTCCAAAGGAGAGCATCTAGGATGAAAATCTTTCAAAAAAAATATAACATATGAAGTTTTGTCTGATGAACTGAAGATGTTTGGTCTGGAAGAAAGAATGACCTAAAGAGACACAACAGCTTTTTTTTTTTTTTTTTTTTTTTTTAACAACAACAACAAAAACCAAGCCCAAACTTTTATAATAATAAAAGCTGCCTCAAAGTCACCAGTTCTTGAGATAGTAAGTTCCTTATTATTACAGTAATTGGCAAAATATATAAAAACCTAAGTGGGATTTCATAGAGCATTATTTATCATTGTTTATTGGCTTTTGCCCCATTTTGGATAACGAAAATTCATCCCTTCTTTCAACATTATCAAAATATTATCATAAATTAAACAACATAACTGAAATGCATGTAAACAGTTGTAATTATTTTGAATGTACATTCTTTGGGGAAGGAATTACATTCTTTCTTTACTCCCTACCATTTAGTACCGTTGTAGAGAATATCTATGTACTGAGAATTAGGTTGGTTTTAGTATTTCCCTCAATGATGAGACTCTTTAATTCTCTATTTTAATATATAAAAGAAAGCTTTATGAAACATAATATGTATATGTTTATATATACATTTCAAAAGATTTCATATGATTCAATTTATTTAAATTTATTTGTGTTTTTCTACAGAGTAAGTTGACAAGAAAGATATTTTAGAACATAGAAAAGGCTGGAGTATGGGGCTTGTGTATGGATAATTCACTTACAGATATTTGAAAGTTTGTTGTATATTCTGATTTTAATTAAACATGAGTACTTTTGAATAGCAAAGACAGTACTAAATTCATGCATTCATTCAATAAATATTGGACCTTTCTGATGCAGCAGTATCTGTTTTAAATTTTAGGAATACAGCAATGGATACAAATGATGAAATGCCAGCCCTCGTAGAACTTACATCTTGATGGAAGAGAGAGCAAATAAAAATTAAAATATAATGTCAGATAGTGATAAGTGCTATAATGAAATTGGTTGAAGGAATTATGTTTTGGTCGTATTGTTTTAGACTGATTGATTGGTGAAGACCTTTCTTGGGAGGTGACCTTTTGAGTAAAGTCCTTGTCCCAGCCATTCTCCATTTGCCCACCAGCCCCAATCTCTGCCCTTCCTTGCCCTCATCTGGCCCTGAGAGGGTGACTAATGAGGATGGCCTCCCCTGTATTCCTCTGCCACTGGCTCCCATCAAGGTTTGGCACCAGTAGGATATGTGAAGGAGAAGAAGAGAAAGGTCAAGTCATGGTGTTTCTTCTCTACTCTCTTCCACTTCTACTCTCTTTCTGCTTCCTCCTTCATCGATAGCTTTTGCTCAGCATCCTTTCTCTGACAGCTGAAGCTCTCATTGGGCTGCAGTAACATCGTTTCCTCCCTTACCCCTACAGACCTAGGAATGGTACAAGCTTCCTCCAGTTTCTAATCTCTAAGAGCTTTAACAGCTTTTGTTTTTCTCTTACCCTGAATATATCTCTGTAAAAATTATTTCATTACTGTATGGGGTGGATTCTGCTTCCCACGGAGACACTCACAGAAGCAGATCTGTATAAAGTAAAGGCATAAATCAAGAACGATTCCTGGAGGAAGAGCATTCCAAGCAGAGAGAACAGCAGATACCAAAGTCCTTAGGCAGGAGCATGCTTCATGTGTTCCAGAACACAGGAATTTGAGGGTTTATTATATTACTCTGATTTTAATTAAATATTAATAAATTATGAAGATACTAGTAGGAAATGTTGGGAAGGTAGCCAGGGTTAGCTCATGTAGGACATTGTTGGCCATGGTGAGGATTTTGATATAAGCCAAGAATGGCTGACAGCAGGAGATCAAATGATCTGATGTATGATTTAAAGGAGTGATCATACCTTTAAAAACATGTCAGACCTTACATCTGAAGTTGTGTAAAGAACTGATTCTAGAGGTGCAAAAGTAGAAACAGAGAGAAAAGGTATTGCAATTTCATTTCATGGATCTAGATTTTGCTCTAATTTGTTTTATATTTGGATACACCGTTTCAATCAAATTTAATAAAATATCTGATTCTTCTGTAGGCCTTTTTCTGGAATCTAGAATATATACATGACTCCAGGAATAGCAGTTGGCTCCTCATAGAGTAAAAGCAGCAATGATTTTTTTTCCCTGAAAAAGAAAAATCAGTAAGCTGGCACAGATAACCATACCACATTTACATTTCCTTTTTTTCTGAGAAATTATATTTGGGTGATACCAAATGAAAATTTCTGAACTGCATTGACAGAAGTCAGAGATGTTTAGAGAGTTAGTAAACTTTTTCAGACCACAGATCAACATTAAGTGAAATACTGCTGCAGCCACTGATATCTTCATGGCAGATAAATATTATACTGACTTCTTTTTATAGACAGTTGTGTTCACACACAAGACTCAGAATTTGTTAAGTAAAGAGGAATTTGAATGCTCATCTTTGTCCATTTCTAACCTTAGGCAGAATGAAATTTACATTATCCTTAAAAGGTATTATTTAACTAATGTTAACAACTTGTACAGAATATTTGACAGTTGCTCTTAGGTACCATTTGTCAAATGTAATATTGAATGAATATTTTATTACAGTAGAGGAAAATCTCTCAGCATGCCTTCCTACTCCTGGTTTGTTTTGTTATTATGACAAATATCACACGGGTGCTCTCAATCCACTTGCAAGAAACACTGATATTCTCTTGTGACTAAGTTTAAACTTATACCATAATGCCAGCCAACACTTGTCATCCTTGAGTTTATCCTCTGGCTTCCTTTGTAAAGGCCTAAATCAGCATTGAGTACAGATATTTAAAAAGAAGGCAGGAAGGAAAAAGAAAAGGAAAATAAAGGAAGAGAAGGACAAGAAGACTCAAGCCTATATAAAACAAACAGGACAGGAGCCAGCAGGTACTCAAGCCTCTAGGTGTGGTGTGTGTTGAGGCTCTCCCACAGCTATCCCGCTGAGGGTATTCTCTTAACCACCAGAGGGCGTCAGTCAGGTGAACAGCTACTTCAGATGTAGCCAAGTTGGCCATAACACCATCCTACTCCTAGTTAGAAGATACTTAAACAAAGACAGTGGGAACAAGTCCTGTTCCTTGCTTTTTTATTTAACCTTTAATGCCGCTTACTAAATACAAAAGTATGTTGAATGCTGGAAGACATATTTGTATATCGTTCTGCAGTCTTGAAGAAATAAATATTTAGCAAATGGGAAATGTAGGGGAAGAAAATTAAAAATTTATAAGAAATAACTAAAGATTGCTACATTTCCAGTTAATTAATAATCACCTAGAGAAGTTAAGGATAAAACATGTAGATATTTATAAATTATAGAAAAAATGAGTGAATATAAAAAAGAAATTCCATATAACCAGACAATAGGAATAAAGTATTACCAAAATGACCATATCATGCATTGTGTGGGAAACAAACAAATGTAAATAGTGGGTATTTAAAAAGGAGATAGTGATCTAATGGCAGAATTAGGCAGAACGGGGAGGGCTGGGTCACTGTCCGGATGAGAATGTCAGCATATATGGAAACAACCTTATCTAGGTGAACTCAGAAAGAGCAGAGGAAGAGTAGTGTGTGATATATATCAGAAATAGTGATAATGTTTGAGAGATGAGAATGAAGAATGTGATGATGAAATCTTGACACGAGCTTGAAAAAAGTAAAAGAGAAAATCCTTGTATGAAGATCCTGAGATATGAATAGTATTAGCTTATGTTAATATTAATGTCATCCCTCCAGTTTCTTACAGTTCTAATCCTACAGGCTCAACTGTATATCACTTACCTTTTAAAAGCTGCCCCCCAAAATTGAGATTGAGGCTCAGAAGCTCAGATCTGCAGAATCAGACCCTGTCACACTATGCAATTAGAAGTAAGAAACTTCAAGTCCCTACTAAAGCCACACCTTTGAGTTCACAGGGAGAATTAACAAGTTTTTAAGGTACTTTCATGTACCATGGTTATAGCACGTAATATCTGTTTATAGTTGTTATCTTCAATAGACTATGGCATGGAAAGGCCTGGGGATTTTTTTGTTTCTTTTTTTAAGCTTGCTAGGTAAGTGCTTAGAACAATGTCTAACACATAGTGAGTGCCTAATAAATGTGAGCTCTGTTGATTTTGAGATTATAACTAGAACAATGACTTTTTCAAATTGATACATATTTAACAGATATATTTGAAATAATATATTTTTTAAAGATGTAATCATTATTCTAGTTGTTGGTTGATTTACAGTGTAGCATTATTTTTGGGAACTACCAAATGTTCCCAGTTTCTCATCATAACGTAGTTGATAAAGTGATAAAAAGTGAAGTATTCATTCATGAAAGAGTAATTCATGTCATTAAGTGTATGAATGGGCTGATTTAGGTATAAATGTTAAGATTAAGAAATGATGGGAAAGGTGGCCAGGTGCAGTGGCTCACACCTGTAATGCCAGCACTTTGGAGGCTGAGGCAGGTGGATCGCCTGCGGTCAGGAGTTCGAGACCAGCCTGGCCAACATGGTGAAACTCCATCTCTACTAAAAATACAAAAATTAGCCAGGCATGATAGTGGGAGCCTGTAATCCCAGCTAATTGGGAGACTGAGGCAGGAGAATCACTTGAACCTGGAAGGCAAAGGTTGCAGTAAGCCGACATTGTACCACTGCACTTCAGCCTGGGCAACAGAGCAAGAATCCGTCTCAAAAAAAAGAAAAAGAAATTATGGGAAAGGTGAAGAAAGAGTAAGGAGACTATTACCGACTGAAAGGGGAGGAGCAGTTTAGGGAAAGGCTAAATCAGCTTTGCACAAGCTCCTAATAAAGAAGGGAAAGCTAGCCAGAATTGGGTATCAATTCTAAGATGGTGTTAGGAGATCACTGGGCTCTCTCATATCTCATGCTTTAAGGAAACTGTAGGCTATCCTAAGTCATAAAATTCTAGGAAACTTCATTATTCAGCAGGATAGGCAAGTGTTTTGCAAACATTGTCCACATTACCCTCCACCTCTCTGAGTCAACTCTGGAACTAACTATATTCAGGAGATAAGCTGCTGAGTCAATCCCACTTGCATGTCAAACTCTGGATACAGTGTCGCGGTGGTGAAAGCTGCTGTTTTTGGCCACTAAGCCATCCCTTCCAGCGCCGTAAATGAACCTTCACAGTCATAACTCTAGAATCTCTGTTGCAACACTTTTAATGTCAGATACCATAATATGAAACAGGATACATGGGCAATTTAGTAATTCAGAATATTCATACTTACTTGTCATAAAGTACAAAGTGACCAACTAATTTCCTTTCACCACTTCTCCCATCATATTGTCAAGTCTTAGAAACACTCCTGTCAAACATTATCCTAGAGCTCATTAGGGTTTCCCCCCTGGCGTTATTTCCTCCTCCTTGAAACAGGGTTCGTAGTTTTCCAGAAACCAGGACATTGAGAAATTCCAAGGGGTGGGGCATGGAAATAGC
Organism: Cacajao melanocephalus; assembly: GCA_963573385.1. Classification (NCBI taxonomy): domain Eukaryota; kingdom Metazoa; phylum Chordata; class Mammalia; order Primates; family Pitheciidae; genus Cacajao; species Cacajao melanocephalus. The sequence goes on from CAUYLG010058223.1 coordinate 29,130, forward strand.
TCCACCATCCCCACAGCTCATGCAACCTCGGAGTGGAACTTGCTCACTTACAGCCCTGAGAGCTTCCTGAGTGAGGCCAGCACATTTTATGGCTTCACTCCTACTGTTGTCCTTTTCATATTTCATTTATGTGTTGTTGTCCAGCTTGTCCTCTTTTGCTAGCCTCTGCTACTACAGTTAAGAGTTCCTCCCCTCCTTCCTAAAAGTTGTCATTATTTTCATAGTACAGAGTGGTGAAAATGCATAGGCTTTTCTATAATAAGAATTCCAGGATTTAAATTCTAGCTCTGAGACTTGCTAATTGTGAGCTCAGCCCATCTCTGAATCTCTATCTATTCATTGATGTGATTTGAATGCTAATAATAAAAATAACCTTTCAGAGCAATGTCTACTTTATATTTTTGGTAGTATACTGATATAAGTAGATTTCCCTATATCTAAAATGATGACTTTTTCTTATTGAAAGGCATTTTAGTGTGCTTTATGTGTAATATCAAATAAAGAATATTTAATACTTCTCAAAAGAAACCTTTTGTATAGTGTTATCAAACTAGCCAATCCACGTAAAGAGCATAGCGCAGTGCCCAGTATATTGCAAATATTCAATAAGTGTTATGTGTTACTGTGTCCTGTGTTAGGAATTGCATGTGAATAAACAATTTAGAAATGATAAATCAGTTGATTATTAAGCTACAACTTGACATAACTAAAAGAATATACTTCTTGGTTGCTTTTGATACTAATATGGTATCAGAGTAGTTATTTTAAGCATAGATAAATTAATCTAAGACGTTATACATGTGGGGACAACGTTATAGAAACTTTGTTTTTATACTTAAGATGTGTGACTTCTCAGGATGACATCAGCACTTGTTCTTATATGTTTGTTCTGTTGTTCCTGGATGAATTCCTCATTGCCTCCTCTCCCTCCTTTGGAACAAACTGACTTTGAGAGGGGAGATAGGGAAGGTCGAGGCACTTAGGTGAAAGGGATTTTTTTCCTCTCAGACCTTTATCCACCCTCCCAGTCTCCCTCTCTGTTTCTACCTCATCTTCCCACCTCAGTCTATTCTGGCCCTCACAACCCATGCCCAGAGCCTAAGGTACTAAGTAAGCAAAGCTTCCCTGGTTTGCAGTGAACTTTGTCAATACATGAGAGGGCAGCTTGACTACTGATATTTTTCTTAGTGTCAGTAATATAGCCTTACTGCAAAAACTCAGAAAACACGGACAATAGAGAGGGAGGGAAAGAACCTTTAATCCCAACCAAAGTGAACTATGGTGAACAATTTGATGTTTGGCCTTGTATTGTTTTATATTTATACATTATATCTAAATAGCTAAACAGTTCTTTGGCCTTGTACATACTATTTGTATTTAGCAGCTCTACACTGTGCACATGTTTCTTTCTAAAATGCTTTCTTCTAAAACAGTCTTCTAATGACTCCATAATATTGTGTGCTCTGGATATACTATCATTTATTTATTCAGTTCTTGATTGTTGGAAATTTATATAGTTATCCGAGTTTTACTGTTATGAATAATGTGGCAAACAGCTGTAAACATCTTAGATTATTTGCACAAGTGATCTTTGATATTTATAATATCAGTCTTAAGTTTATTTTCTTAGCAATAGTTACTTATATTCTCAAAAACAAATGGACATTTAAGCATGATGTATAATAAAGGCTCATATGTGTATTTTATTTAATTCTGCTTGGGTCCATGCATGTATATCATGGGCTTAGGAAGAACTGAGGTTCCTCCCTTCAAGTTATGTCTGTAGCCTTTGGTATTATCACTTTGTTATATGTTTATATCCAGGTCTTTAAAAGGTTTACATTAGGAGACATTTATGCTTAAAAGTATATAAGAAGAATATTAATAAAAATGTTAACACGTTATCATTACCTAGATTTGTCAGATATAAGTATTATGCATATTTTCAATCTACCTGTTTTATATTTCCATAACTTGCTTTGTTCTGATTGTTATGACTTGAAAATTTGCCCATGCTAATAGATGTAGCACTCTTTCTATAATACTCAATTGACTGAGTATCCACTTTCTGCTGATAGATATGTATGTTTCCAATTTATTGCTATTATGAACAGTTCTGTAATGTTTAAGTTTATATGTATTTTCTTGGACGCATTCATTCATCCAACAAATACTAATTTTGCCACTGGTACATATTAGGTCATATAGCAGGCAGTAGAGAAACAAATACATATAAATTTGGTTCAGCTCTTGAGAAGTCCAGAGACTAGTAGAGGAGAAAGATGTGCAAACAAATTAGTGTAATACAGCTTGCTAGCGCAATAGTAGATATATGTGTGTATACATATTGAATATGTCTATCTGTCTAGAAAAGGAGACTCTCTCTCTCTCTCTCTCTCTGTGTGTGTGTGTGTGTGTGTGTGTGTATAAGAGACACAGATAGATTTGAGAAAGAAAAACAGAGACAGAGAGAGAGCATCATTGGAGAGGAAGTAATAGCTGTGTTCCTCTGACACTGAAGAATAAATGAATGAGTTGGGTTCCATCCCACAGAATGAGCAGAAATTCACTAGGCAAAATAAAGGGTATTTTATTCTGGCAGCTTAGAGCTATAAAATGTTATGCATATAGCAAAGAAAATATTTACTCTTTCAAAATGACAGGTTCCTGTCTGTGAGTTGTAAAAAATAAAGCATAACATTTAGGAAAGGCCAAACAGCATAATAAATTAAGAAATTTTAATTTTATCCTATAGGTCATGGACAACCTTTAAATAATGAGAAGCACTGGAATAACATCATATTTGAATTTTAGAAAGGGCATTTGGATAGTCTCTCGGCAGATATGAAACTGGAAGTAGCACTGATGTGGTTCTAAACTATCACAAGAGTAGATGAAAGTGAGAAGGAAAAACCGGAAGCAGACTAGAAGGACTTGCAGGCTTTAGAGACTAAGTACGTGGTGATGCTGTTAACAAGGGAGGGCGTACAGAAAGGAGGAAAGGTTTAGGAAAAGTAAAGACAAGTGGGTGGGAGGAGTTAATTAATGCAATGTGAACGTGTTGAGTTGATGACACTGGGTGTTATATTCAGGTGGAAAAGCCCAGTAGAGGGTTGAGATACGTGGGTTGGGGTTTGGGAGAGAGCTCTGTTCTGGAATGACAATTTTGGAATTCATTAGTATCAGCAGTAGTGGACACGACGGCATGGATAAAACCATCTAGAATAAGTCTGTTTATAGTACCTGGACTGAAGAGTTCTATTCTGACATATTTGAAGTGTGTTGGCTGATAGGGTTACTATAACATTGCCTTCTTGCCTCTGTGTAACTAGTGCCAATGGAAGATAGCCTATTCTTATTCCAGCATTTACTCTGATTATATAAGAAAAACTGGTATTTTTATGAAGCTTTGTTTCATATCTATTGTTCCCCTGTAACCCCAACCTTTATCAGCTTTAAAGCATTGTTTGAGTAACATAAGAGAATGTGAAAAATTAAATGTAAACTTCTTTAATGTAATGTAAACTTCTTTAATAAATGTTTCCAGTAGGCTGAATTTTTTGTTTATGCTTGCATTTGCAGTCTTTGCATAGTGGATTTATTGTGACCATCCAATGCTCAGTTAATTTCCATTATATGACATGTCCAGGTTACCAACTTGAGCTCACTTTTACAGTTTTATTGCTCACAGCCTAATATATCTTCGCAGTACTTTTATTGGTGACCAACAGCCTGGTTTCAGTAACTCTAGATTTCCCATGTCCATTATTTAATTATTTTAATGCTTTCTAAAACACAAATAAATTGTTTTCTCAATTCCTTATGGCTTATTTGATTTCCAAACCAGGTTACCTAAATTTTGCTTGAAACATCTATTAACTTATTCACTCGTTTTTTTAAACTTTCAGAAGCTTTCCTCTTCTTTTTTTAGTATTTTGATTTATTTTTTTTAATTATACTTTAAGTTCTGGGGTACATGTGCAGAACGTGCAGGTTTGTTACATAGGTATATACATGCTATGATGGTTTGCTGCATCCATCACCCCGTCATATACATTAGGTATTTCTCCTAATGCTATCCCTCCCTTATCCCCCTACCCCCTGTTTTACTTCCCCTAGTCCCCCACCCCCCAAAAGGCCCCAGGGTGTGAAAATACCCTCCCAGTGTACAAGTGTTCTCATTGTTAAAAACCCACATATTAGTGAGAACATGCACTGTTTGGTTTTCTGTTCTTGCGTTAGTTTGCTGAGAATGGTGGTTTCCAGCTTCACTCATGTCCTTGCAAAGAAAATGAA